>CABFWB010000099.1:159788-173068 GCA_902151455.1 Timema bartmani
TATATATATATATATATATATATATATAGCGAGAGAAAGAGAGCACTGTCCAAATATTTCAGTACAACTTTAAAACTTAAAAACCCAATCAAGTAATTTTAGGGTAAATATAAAACCACAACAGTTAAAATTAATCATGTTAAGAACTATTAAGTTTTTTTTAATAAATAAAGAATATTTGAGAAAAGCAATATTGAATACAAAACCGGCAAACTTCAAACTAATATAAACTACCTTGTGATTGATGGAAACAATCGCTTTTAGTGCAAAATCTTAAGTAACTGCTACACCACAGATGACCAACCAAAAATAAAATATACCGTTGTTTCTATACCCGGTAATATAGAGGGAGATATCCTCACGCTCCTGTTTTTCTTATGGGAATGTCAATGTTGAAGGTTCAAATCCACTAAAACAATCCTAAATTAAATTAAAATGTTTTGTTGGATCCCTGTTTTTTTTAAAAAAGGCTTTATTTATTTGAAGAGGTATATATCTATATTTCTAATAATTTCTTTCATTTCAGAACTGAAACATTTCATGTGAAATGTCCTTGAAAATGAGATAATTTCACCTTTTAAAGTTTTTTTTAGTAGAAAACTTAAAATGTAAGGGCTTTAATACCATAAGGGACATGTTGATACCATTCGTCTAAATTTTGCCGTGAGCCCTATTTGTAAGTGCGAACCACTTCTTAAATAAAGCGGTATTTCTGGTCGCCTGCAAAGCATATCAGCGCTCCGCTAGGTGACCCTTGTTGCACCGCACAGGACTCATCAAAGGAGTATGAACTCGTACATAATATTATATTCTCTCGTATTAACGGCAATGCTAGCGCTTAATTTTCTGACCCAAGATTCAAGCTCTAGGAAAACTTTCACCACTGAAAGTCGTAATGCAACTTGTTAGACCTGCATACTATAGCCGGCCACGATACCTATAGTAGGAAGGACAGCATCTGTTAAGTTCTAAAAATCACTTAATTCTGTATTTTCTCAAGATTTTTTTTATGTGTATAATTATAATTTAATGATTGAATATAATTAGTTGTATCATTTTGATCAGGGGACTGTGCAGAACCAGGATATTGATGGTGGCCATCTGGTGGCTGCAGCTGTGCCACGTAGGATGCAGGGGAAGGGGTAAAATGGCCAAATGTACAAATTCTTGAACATCTCACTATAGTCAATCATTAAATTGCACATGAGACATGTAACTGAGACTCACTGTCAACACCTTAATAACTTATACTGATACGTTAACTCATGTGATCTGTAGCTGTCACTATAGATAGATCGTATCCATATTTATACAGCTAATAGTGTTAAACTGCAAGAAATAGGTTTGTATTTTCTAGGCATGGGTTCTTCAAATCCTCGAATCCTTAGATTCCTTATTGATAATCAATATTCAAGTATTCAATAAAATTTCAGATTCAATTTTGAATCTGAATTTTGTCAGAACTTATAATGAGATTTGTTAGTGGTTTAGCCCAACATAACTACGGTTAGAATTTAACAGCCAGATTAGATTAGTATTTTGTTGTCTTACTATCCATCATTTGTCTTTTTCGCTCAGCTTGAGAAAATATGTACAAACATTCTAAATGGAGCGCCCACAACAGCCGGGGCCAAGTTAGTACACCGGCACGATTTCCAAGTACCAATAAGGAACTCGCTGCCCAACTGTAATGTGGGATTAACGATACCTTTCTAAACGCAGGTTATAACAGGTATGAGTGAGACAAATGAAATACGCCCCCTTCCCTTACGTGAGGGAAGGGGAGAGGGTGTCGACATCACGAAAAAAAGCTATACGTAATTTAAGGATGACCCCCTAAGACAAGTGATGAGAAAGACAGAATTTTAGGGAAAATATATCTGAATTTGCATGGAGGGAGAGTGGAAAACCAGATCAGAGAGAGAGATAAAGAATGTAAAGAGAGGCAAGAAAATATCACAGAATGACCACCGGGAGTGGGGCAGGGGGAAGACCAACTCCGGGAAAGAAACACCTCTCCAGCTCTTCTTAGCAAATAAATACATACCCTTTTAATTCTGGTCCATCCCAGAACTACTGTCATAAATCACACAATCATAATACTACTGAAGGCCGAGGTTAAAATCCCGGGTGGTTATAGATGCAGGCAAGATTTTCAAAGTTAAATCATAATTTATACCTTATGAATCTAAATATGCGAATAGCAGGCTAAAAATGCACAGGAAATAATTGTGAGCCTAGTGCCTTAAGACTCACTATATTCATTGTATCGACATAGGAATACATAATGAATGAACTTCTAAATGATTTCAATAATTGAACGGACATTATCAGTACAGTTAGAGGTCGTGAGGAAGAGGGTAACTGGTCTAGAAAAACAGGAACTTGTTCTACGCGAGTCCCGGCTTATATGGAGGTCATCAGGGAGTATATAACAAGACCAGGTTTGATTCTTGATGGGGGTTTCTAAAGAAATACACTCATGTGCGAAGCTGGTTTTTCTTAGTTAAGTTACCTAGAAGGGGAAATTATATAAACTAATGTCAGATGTTCGGTTGTATTAACACATGACTTACAAGTTAACTTAGCCTAGAACCAACAACAGCCCATGTGGTTTAGGTCGTCAGTCTTGAAATACTAGATTGAATAGTCGTGGATTGAGGTTGAGATTAGAATCTTTGTCGGGTTGACTCTAAGGTGGTTTCCCATATGTAATTTACTATAGTGGTTTTCCCATACGCTCTCCACGCTAATGTGAGTGCAGTTCCTCTAAACTACCCCTTAAATTCAGACGCTAATAACCTTGGTACTAAACTTTGGTTATTAATTTGAATATAAATACATACTAACACACACATCCACACATACACATACACACACCTCTACAGAGGGCAGAGTGAATAGGAATACACACAAAAGTTTTAGTAAAAATAAATTTTTTGGAATCGGGAACACAGAAGTTAAAGAAGGTTTTCGTTTAAAAACACATGATCTAATTTTTCTCAAACCCGCATCAGTGGACACGTTGACTAAGTGTCAGGCTCATATAGTCTGTTTTTCTGGTGACATGGAGGTTGGTGTTAAAACTCCCAGCTGGGTGTGCTGACGGTATTTTTTTTTTCTTAAAGAGTTTACCCATTTGTCCACACTAATGAAGACACATTTACTTTGATATTCTACCTTATTTATCCATATCCCATTAAAAAATGCAAATAATCTAGAAATGATTGAAAAAAAGTCTTAGCTGAGTATTGAAATAATATATTATCTATAATTTCCTTAGGTTTATATAATTATTTTTATGTCTGGACAGCTACACGTCCAGGCTATACATATATAAATTACTTTAGCGTAGCATAGCTACGATAGTGTTGAAAAAGGTAGAATTTATAGGAACTGGGCTCGAATGTTTAGAGAGAGAGAGAGAGTGGGAAATCATAAGGAAAAACTCAGTACACTCCGACGGGATTCAAACCCCAAATTACACGTCACCGGAAATCCAGACCAAATTAGTAAGATAATTATTCCAAGTGTCCCCAGACGTGGGTCTTACCAAACATGATAAAGATAAAAAGCCAGAGAGGGGTTTCTCGAAATCTTAGAGATACCTTTTGATTTAAAAAAATATATTTTTTTATTTTTCAAATTTTGAAATGAAACTTGTTAACACTTCTGCTTTATTGTGGTCCACCCTAACTTGATTATAGGACAAACTTGACAATAATATGATTTTGGTAGGATGAACAGTAGAAGTTAGTTACTAAAGTTATTAAAACCATATTAATATATTCATACATCAAGTCATGCTATCTGCAGCTGTCACTTTTGATACCTATAAAATAACACAAGTAGTATAAAGAAATGTTGTCAATGTCGGCCCAAAGAAATATGTTTGAATTTTCTCTACTGTTCTTCCAACCAAAATCAAGGTAAACCATTCATTACCTCTATACCATTAATTAGCCGCTTAACTAAATGTATGAGTACAGCCTAAACAAGTGGTATGACGTGGTGCTGTAAAAAAACAACTAAATGTATGAACGTTACAATGAATGCATTATTTTAAAAACATTTAGTAACGCTTTCTTCTTCTTTATCTCTTATTATTTTTCCAAAATTTGAATTAAAATTAGAGGGCTGGGATTAGTAGAAGATTCAAAATTGATATTCAGATTCGTAAAATAGTGAATTCTACCAAAATCTATTAAAAAAATCATTACATTTTCATTTGTAGAGTAATGTGAACCGTATGCGTGAATTACCCTTTTATGCGATTTCTTTCAATGAGAAAAATTATTATGAAAGAGAATACTGGCAGAAAATTTTAAAAATTGAGATAAAAGACTACGAAACAACTTGAATAACTTGTCTTCCAACCTCGTAATTATGGCCTTCAAGGACATTTATAGCAATTGAATTATTGTTGTTAAGATTATGAATATAATGCTTGCGTGCAGTAACAGATAACAAAATAATAATAGTAACAAGTATTTCGCGCAATCTAATGTATGAAGGAAGTTTAGCACTCTGTGACGGGATAATAAAAACGAAAATGGACCAAAAATAAAATAACACTGTTATCCTATCCACAGTGGTTTTTTTTTGTGCCTGCTTCTTACCAGAGTTGTGGAGTCGGTGTCGTGGAGTCAAAGTCTGTAAAAATGTACTAACTCCAGCTTCAAAACTAAAACTTGTAAAATTATAACAATATATGGTAAATATATAATTGTAATTTCATACTTTTTTATTCTTTAGGACCAATATTTATAGTTGTGATTGACAAATGTATTCAAATATAAATTCACAGAACAAAAGAAGCTTCCCATGAAGTCATCTGTATTGGAGAATTCTACTACAGAAAATTTGTTATTAATAATTAATATACTTTAGCCAGTTATGAAAAAGTTGGAGTCGAAGACTTGGCTTACCAACTCAACAGTTAATAAACATTAAAGCTTCTATTTGAAAGAAATATACCAGCATTTGCCTGAAGGGAGAGTGGGAAATTATTTGCAAAAAACTAACCACAGTACATACAGTAGAGAATCGAGCCCCAGACCTGTACGTCACCCACAAACCAGTCTAAGCTAGCCTGACACTTAGACCCCGTGTCCACCGTTGTGGGTGTCAATGTAATTAATTTGCATATATATAGGACTATCTAAACTTATACACCTAGAGAGGAGTGAGACGTGCTGTAAAAAAAAAAGTAGGCTGAACTAAAAGATCCATAAAATTTTGCTGCCTCTTCCCCCAGCCCCCATCACCTCCCTCTTCACACCCAGACACACGAGCGGTATCTGAAAGTAATCCCAGTCTGTCAGAGTCAGCCCAGGTACCGACATAAACATTTTTCGGGCCTGTCACGCCAATGTCCTTAAGGTTTTATAAACGTGTGAGGTAATGAATGGCTGTCAAGAATTCGCGTCTGCCCACAGGCGTGTATGGTCGATGGTGGAGCCTCTTCTAGCACCCAAAAGGTGGCGGTGACTGACTTGAGCCGAGATTTGTAATATAACGCTTGCGGCGAACATTACATTACAAAGCTCGTGATAGAAGTGCGGCGAATGGTCACCTCAAATGATCGGCTCGACAGTGCCTAGATTTTATCTCATTTATAGCCTAAATATCAAACCTAAAAATTAAAATATGGGTTTTACATTCGTATAAAATATTTTCCTTGGTTCCTGCCTTTCGACACTTTTCCTTAATCTCTTCTGAGAGAAGCCAGTAAGCTTGCCATTTTTCGTTTTCACTTTTCTCGAGTGGTTTCCATATTTTCAGGAATCGTGTTTTTTGAATGTGTCATAATGTTGTGAATCCTGAGGATCACCCCGAAAACAGCTTTTTTTTTATATTTCTCAGTAACAAATAAAATTTTCTCTTGTACACTCCACTGTGAGTAAAACACTTGCTGCAAATTGTTAGTAGCACACAATGCATCTTCACTCCAGTATACACTAATTACGACTGGATGACTGCGCTCGGCATGTACAGCGAGATACCTGTAATAAATTGTAATGTATAAAAAACCAAAAGGGATTCGCGAAAAGACCCCGACAGTCGCGTCGTCGGTTGGATTATTACGTGCGTTCGCATCGAGCGGCTCGGCTCCTCGCTCGTTACATTGTACCGACTAGCGAATGCTCACGTTACATTCGAGTGTTCTCTTCTGTTCTGTTATATGTCAGTCACAACCTTAATACTTGTATCCCGAATAGCCAAGTGGACAAGAGCACCGATTCTAGCACGTGTGGTAGTGTTGTGCTGCGTTTTACTACCTAATCAGGCGCAAGCATTATATTTAACAAAAAGATTACTAATGATTTAATCTAAGTAACATATATTGGAATGGTGACATAGGAAAATGCACCAGCACTGGCGGGAAGGGTGTATGTGAAGACCACAGTGATGATTCAGATGTGGAAATTAGTCCCCCAGTGAACCTTACCAAGATTCGAATCTCAACCTCTCCTTATCGCCAGCAATCCAGTGTATGATGAAACTGACTCCTTATACCATGTCACCCAGCCCTCCCAGTCAACGGCAGTAAGATCTTATTTATGATACACTCAAGCCCCTCTCAACAAAACTTGCTCAGTGGAGTGTATCGTAGTTTTAAAGTTTAATCAATCTTTATTTAGTTTTATTTTCACATTATGTGGCAGTCAATCTGCCTGCCAAAAACACGTATAAAGTTCAATACTATTAATCTTTTCAGTTTGATACACATGTATAAAATACTTGCATAATATTTTAGAGGCGAGAAGGTGCATTCAGCCTGGGTGCTTAAAATAAATTGTACATGAGATTAAAAGTGTCTAGATCACGCAATCCTCCACAAAAGCTAGATTATCTGTGATCTTATTTCGTGCACTGCGTCTTAATATTCATTCGAGCTATCTAAATACTTAAACTAATGGGTTAGTGAGAAGAAAGGCAGAATTCCGGGGAAGTGTTCCCTTATTTGCACGACGATAAACCCCTATGGGTAAAACACCCTTCGATACATGAGGTCCATTTACAGCCCCGATCTCCCCATCACCCACAAAGTAGACCAGACGGGGGGGTGAAACCTTAGGTCAGGTACTCTCCGATTCGGACGGGGTTTTAGTTTTATCCAGATTATTTAGTGCACATTTGTAACCAATAGGACCATGTAAACACTCTAAATACAAGCTGGCCTGACTTATAAAAGAAACACAAGCAAATTATCATGTAATTTTAATGTCTTAAGACCACCACCCCCACTATAACAACTATCCTTCCTTTGGAAATCAAAATATCCCCACACCGATGACCCTGCGGTCATAGGTGTTAGGCACATGCAATCTCACTTGGTCGCTATTGACGTGGGAACAAAGGTTTTGTTTCCAGACTCCAGACGGGATTCGATAATTCTATTAGTAATTAAATAGTCCACATAGGTTGGTGCGAGGACAAAAAGGCATAAGTCTCGTCTTGTCTAGGTCTGTCGATGACTAAGGACGTTGGATTTTGAATCTTGGCCGAGTATTACTGAGGTCGGTTTACTCTAAGTGGTTTTACACTCTTCCTACCCACCAATGCCTGGAGCATTTTCTCTAAATTCTATCTTGCTCCTCCTTAACTTCCTCAGTGTAAATATGCAAATATCCCTTATGAATAATAATAAGAGGATCACGGGGTGTGGGGTGAGGGGAAAAAGATGACAGTTACAGGAAAGAACGAAATTTATTATTATATTATTTCACGTTCACATTCTGAATTTACTAAGCTATCTGCACACAACTTACAAACCAACATAGTTCCATAACATACACGACACCCAGTACCTATGCCATTAAATTATCACAATACGAGCACACGTTATCAACTGAGCCAAGACGTTGACTTAAATTAAAAATTAATGGAGTACGACAACTGATAGCGTGTATATTTACTTAACTAAGGTCCCTAGGTTCGGTCCATGGCATGGACGAAATATTTATTATTAATGAAATTGGGATTTTGACGTTTACAATAAGGAAATAGAATATTTATAAGTCGTGTAATGATATAATTAGTTAAATGAAATAAAAAACAGATGAGTGGAAGGGAGTATCGTGGCCTCATCCACCAAACAAAATTCACATAAAGTGTGTTCCGTATCTTACTACACCTCCTGCACTATATATACACAGATAGGATAGCAAGGAGGATGAGAGTTTTTAGAGTAAATTTACTATATGGGCGCGAGGAGATATCGTGGAAAGACAACATCAGTACACCAGACCGGGATTCAAACCCTGATCTCCCTGTCACCAGCAAACTCATACTATACAGGACTGACACCTTTGTTCAGAGTGCCCACTGGTGCAATATTCAATTTCCTGTAAATTTGAAAGAGAAATTCATTACATTTTGATTCAATCCAGTTTTATTATTATTAGTCTTACTACCTGGTCACATTATAAGATTATATGATAATTACTCTAGTGGGATAGAGATGAGAAATAAAGCATGTTGGAGGTAGTCCACCTACATTTGCGTGGAAGGAGCGTGGGTAGCCATTTAGGAAAAACCACCCTAGCTATACCCGACTGGGATTTGAACCCTGATCTCCCTATCATCAACAAGCCAGCTCAACACGACAGTGACGGCTTACACGCTTCGGCCACTGAAACGAGTGATACAGCGGCTGTAACATTTTACTTTGGAATGAACCAATTGGCGTGACCTTTATTTTTTCACCATGTCTTCGTAACCGTTTCGTCTATACACATAATAGAGTATATTGACGACGCTAGTGTAGTAGAGCCGAGAAAGCTATCATTTGTGATTAAATGTACCCAAATTTGTATGGATGTGTTATTGGGAAACCATCTAGGAAAAAAATACACCTCTCAATTCACTCAAATGGGATTCAAATTCTGACCTTACCATCTCCCGTAAATATAAATGAGTTTGACCAATAGACTGAGCACTCACACTTTGCCAGTAATTTGGCTTTATCAGCCATTAAATATGTACTAAATAACAGCTGGCCATATAAAGATACAAAGTCAGCCATCATTACTACGGAGGCAAGTACCATCGGATACCTACCTATATGTGTACAGTAAGCCCATGATACGCCAGCACTTGTGTTGGGAGCATTGGAGTGTGGTTTTCCACATGTGGTTTATTAATGATGAATTAATGATCCCCTATATCGATGATAATGCAGGGTAATTTCACTTAAGTTACCCTCCCCATTTCCTCCCCATTAGAATAAGTCGTTGAAATATACGTTGACACACACGTGGGCTAGGGTGACCAACTCGACTTGTCTAGGTGTGACAAATATTGGGAGGTTGGGCTAAAAATCCCGTCCAGGTGGACTAATATTTTATCTTAAAATGTTTTTTTTACGCTCACTCCATTCAATGTAGGTGGTTTTCCTCTCAGTTTTAACTTCCTCATCCCTACCCCATCAGTATGAAGATGCGGTTAGCCAGGATGGAGGGGGGGGGGAGAGAGGAGGGGGACCCTTTCAAAGTTAAAAATCACACTTCCTCACATTTTCAGTAACCAGTTCGAAAACGGACTTTAAGGTCTACATAGTAAACTTTCGTTGTGTCTTATACCCCTAATTTATTTTGAACAGTAAACTTTGAATGATATAGCAAAAAGAAAAAAACAATATAATGTTAAGAAAAAATAAAACTTTTTATACCTTTGCAAAAAAAAAAGTTTTTAGCTTTAGTCTAGACTGGCTTGCTCTCTGCTATCTTGAATCAACTCATAAACTAAAGAGTAGGGAAGGGGTTTTATTTCTTAGCGGGGGTGGATGCCGGGTAAAATGGTCTCTAAGGGGTGGGATTTAGCTGGCTACTGCCACATCTCAGACAAGCGAGATAAAGATATATCAATTTTGAGCTTTTCTAAAAAAATTAATATACATGTTGTTCCTTATTTATATATTATTCAGGTAATTTTTATAGATTAGTGGTTATAGCAGCATTTTCAGCCTTTTTCAACTCTTGACACACTGATCAAGGTGCTAAAATTGTCAATACACACTAATCAACTTTTTTTTAAAGAGAGAAAGCCAGTAAAAAAATTGCGTTTAAAAATTCAATAGCTAAAATTCTACTAATTGTTATTTATTGTGTTATTTTCAACAATAATATTGTTCATGAATTTAAGAATAAATTTAAATATTAAATCTAATTTTTCACTAGCTTCATTTTTTTTATCTTCTCTAAAACTCCCGCGGCACATCTGACGACCCTTTACGGCACACCGGTTGAAAAACTGTTTGTTATAGTTAGAGATAGGGTAAAATAGCATTAATTTTCAGTTTTTTTTAGCATTAATTATTGGAAATTTAGCGTTTTGTGGCATAATTTAGCATTTTGTAGCAAAATAGGTAAAAATGTCTTTCGTCAATGTTTTTAGGGCTTATACAAAGGATTTATGATAAAATTTATGTATGCATTAATACAAAGGGTATTTTAACCTTCGTTTGCAATTATTTTCATGTGAGAGATTATAATTATAAATAATTAATATTAAATTAATAAGGAAGGAAACTGGAAGATTGTGTCAAACACAAACAGAAGAATGCAGAATGACTTCAATTGGCATAATTTATTTTACACCTATGTGTAACGTCAAAAAATCATTGTAGCCTACAGTACAAAAATAAAAATAGTTTAGTAAATAGCTGGTATCGTAAATAGTTGGTGTCGTTGAATCAGTTCAAACAAATGTGCAAGTCAAAGATAGTAAATATTGGCAAATAAAATAGTGTGGTAACAAAAATGACATAAGTGTGCATATTTTAAATACAAGTGTATCAGTTCGCACAAAAGTGAAAGTCAAAAATAGTTAATATATACACAAAATGTGGCGATTAGCCGGATGGGCAGTGGAAGGCACAGGATGCAAGTAAAACCCGAGCTGATGCAAGTAAAACCCGAGCTGAAGCACACAGACGAGTGAAACTCAATGATTTTTTAATCACTTATTTCCGCTGAAAAACATTGTTTTATAGAAATTCTCAGCATTTTATTTAAATGCACATTATTTTCAGGGAATTCACGTCTATTTTGCTAAATAGAATAATTTAGCTAAAATACTCTCAAAATCACGTTTTTCGCGTTAATTCGCGAAATAAAAATCGCTCTAAACACTTTCAAATGCCATGAAACGCAAAGAAAGCTTATAAATACCCTATTTTCGACCCCCTTTTTTTTCGCGTTTTTCGCAAAAGTGAATTTACCCTATCTCTAGTTATAGTGTACAGGCTATGAATTCAAAATTCCCTAATACAATTCCCAAGACCATACCCACCAATCACACAGTAATGAGTCATTCACTCCACTCTGCTCTTTGTTCACCTCCAACTATTGATACTTGAGGGCTCCCTCTCCTCACTACAAGGAGAAATTCCCCCTGCTAGGGAAGATTCTATAAATATAAATATATATAAATTCTATAATTATAAATAAAAAAGCAGATCCATGTTGTTTGGTTGTTCGCTACATGACCGGAAGCGATCGTTAAGGCGCTTCAGCAGATGAGCTCCATTCCCACATTTTATTTGAATAAAAACGTGTTTGAAACCGATTTTAAAAACCGACCATTTTCATTAGTATAACGTTTTCAATATGATGTTGAATTAGCCATACTAGTATTTAAAATACGAGGATATCACCAAAAACATTAAAAAATTAGTAAAATCGGCTCTTGGTAGTTTATTTACATATTGAACTATTATGTTTACATTTCATGGTCATTTAATTATGTGTAGCACTGTTCCAAACAATTATGCGCAGCCAATTATTATTTTACTAAAAATAGCAAGTTATCTTCAGGACTATTGAAAATGTTGTCGCTGGAATGGACAGTGAATAATGGTAAGGTGGTTGTGCTACCCCGTTTTTCTGGCTCCTTAACAACTTGTCCGTAGCTTTAGCTAAGGCGGGAAAGCAACTTTACTCGATGAAGAATTGCAAGGAGTATCAAACCTTTGTGAAATAAAACGTTCTGCTTTCGAGTTTGTGGAGGAATAGTATTAGATACCTCCACGTCAGTGTACTAAAGGCTGATACACACAGAATGCTAAGCTCAGCTGTGCTGTGCTGTGCTAAGACTTAGTCAATTTGGTTTCACATTCATTGCTAAACTAAGCTAAGCAATGGTCCCTCTTTTCACTCCGGAATTCAGTGTTGTTTCTTTCTGGTCGGCTCCAGTGAACTTTAGTTATGATAGCGTTCTCCAAAATGTCTTGTTTGAGTTCAGGCTATATTACTGAGGAAGAAAATATGCTGCTGTTAGCAGCTGTTTTGGAAGATGAAGAAAATCTAGGAAGTGGGGGTTTGACTTGTTCAATTAACGTTTCCATTTTAATATAAAAAACCTTTATTAAATATAAAACTTAAATAGAATATTACTTAAATACACTTGGAACAAACTGAAAACAAAACTGCTACACTTTAGTTATTTTCACCAAACCAGCACGGTGTCTGTTCAACACGGAGCCCAAGTTGTGTTTTGCGCACGCGCAATCTAAGATGGCTCAAGATGGGAGATGGAAAAATTGTCCGGCCAGCAATCGGAAAAAAAATAGCGCGACGTAGCAAGGCATAGCTTAGCTTAACTTTCTGTGTGAACCAGCACCTTTAAATACAGGGTCCGCTATTTTTCTAAAAAGTTAGCAGAGCAAATCTTAGCTTAGCTTAGCGTTCTGTGTGAATCGGCCTTAAGGGTCTATTTTTTTTTTCCAGTCTGTAACAGAGAGTTTATAGTTAAGATATTGTCTTAGTATAGTGAGTAGATTTTTTTATCTGTTCACTTCCTCTAAATTCTACCTTCCACCTCTCTACATTAGTGTACATTCGCGGATAATACGGATGAATAGAAGACGCTGTGTGAAAAAATGACAACACGTGCTTGTGATAGTTTTTGCTACAAGTCATACTACCCATCCTAGCATTACAAGTTTAACTAAGCTATTGGGGTAGGGAAAGTGAAGGTAGGATTTAGGGGAAATGTACTCGCATTTATGTGAATAGATAATGGGAAACTATTTAGAAAACAAATCACCCTAGTCAAGGCCGTAGCCAGCCAATAATTTCAGGGGGGGTTTAGTGGGCCCATCCCCCAATTGACGGAGGCTAGAAAAAATTCTAAATAAAAAACTGTTCTAGAAGCTATCTGAAGTGTCTTTTATGGCAACATAACCCCCTAATTTGTACTTGTACCTTAATTTTGATATTGTTTGAACCATAAATACAGCCATATATATTTTGTTCATAAAATTTCGGGGGGGG
>CABFWB010000099.1:173074-191856 GCA_902151455.1 Timema bartmani
CCCCCCCCCCCCTGACTACGGCCTTGACCCTAGTACATCTGGCAGGGATTTGAGCCCCAACGTTCCCATTACCTGGAAAACCACAAGAACTAGACGAGCTTGACGTTTGGTTCGCTCGCCCCATTGAGACGTGCTGTGAGAAGTAAAAGACAAAACTATTCCTTCCTTCGTTAATCCGTGATGTAGTTTTATGACCACACCAAGTCAGAAAGTTCCCAGGGGAGTTAAAGGGGTTGAAGGGAGAAGGTAAAGGGGGAAGATGGCGGAAGTCGAATTCACTGTGACGACGATTTAGAGACTTAAAGGGGGATTGGTTTGAAAGGGGAGGGAATTAAAGAAACTAGGCCACTGTGTCACCGCTGTCCATCAGACTGCCCCCAACAGACATTGTGGAGGGCTCAATACTACGGTGTGCCCACATCGGTGAGGCAGGTGGACTAAACGGTAAGCTCATCTAGTCTTGGGTTTGATCTAGTGAAGTGGAGATCGGGGTTGAATACCAGTCGAGTGTCATGACTCATGAGGATGACATTTTCCTCAATGGTGTTCACACTTTTTCCCTCCACAGTACTGTGTGTACATTTCCTCTGAAATGTTATATTCCTCCTCCCTAATCTCATTAGTGTCGTTAAATATGGATGGACTGGATGGGTAGTAAGACGCGGTGAAAAATATAATTTGGTAGAAAGAAAGGTTGAGAAAATAAAGCTAAAACTATTTTTTGTGGCAAATATGGTTAACTTCTTACTATATTTGTATTAATGTCACTTTATATTTATTGATACTACCTGGGTAAAACTGCAGGTCATATGACTTCACGTATGAATATATTAAAGCAGTTCTAGTAATTTTGTAGCTGTCGACTACTGTAATTTCTACCGAGATTTTTTTATATTTTTTTTAATCATTGCGTTCGGGTTACAAATATGCACTGATTATACCTCTATGTTAAGGGTGAGAGAGGTTAAATTTTTGTGGAAGTGTACTCGCATTTGCGTGTAGGGTAAGTATATAACCATTAAGAGAAAACCACCCTCAATATACTCGACCAGGGTTTGATCCCCGATCTCCCATCATCGGTAGTCCAATCTATTGTGAGAGTGACGCCCTACATGAGACGTTTCCAACCATTCACCAGGTGAGGGCCGCACAAGTTCTGGGGGAATTGGCCATGAAATGTATGGGACTTAATGTCCAAGTATTATAAAAACATGAACGAATGAATATTTATTTGTAACATTATTACTATCACTATTATTATGAGTAGTACCGCGTCTTACTACCCGTTCGGGTAAAACGCACTTACGCTAATGTGCAGTGGTAGGGTGATTGTGAGATGAAATGGAGGACCTACAGTTTAACGTGGAGTCTGAACCACGGTGGAGGCCTGGAATTCCTCACATTCACAAGTTGTGATTAATACACATCCTGTCGGAGGTGAAGGAAGAGTTTGGCAATCAGATAAATCTGAGCCGGGACCGGGGATTAAACCCCGGACCCTCAGCACAGAAGTCTGACATCTCACCCCTAGACTGTACTAGGTCACCCTTTATTTGTAGCAAATATATATAACTGTACATATATTATACAAGTAAGATTATACTTACAATAGTATATGGAAAAGAAGGACACTACCCCACATGATAAAAAGCGGTAATTTTACATCCGTATCTTAGGAGTATATGAGGGATGATTCTGCCCCATTAATGTAATACCGTTCCCTACTCTCCCTTTGGTGGATCGTTTAGGCTGTTGTATTCGACAATAATTTATTCTTGAGTTGATTCTGCTTCGGAAATACTGATTGATCGCCCTCCCACCCATCAATTCCCTCGGCGGGAATTCTACTCCCGCATACCGCTCGACCTGATCGTTAGTGGTTGGTAGAGCGTCTTAACCATTCCAGCCATCGATACTCCTTGAGGTATTATAAACCCCGGCGCCCGCTACCCTTTGCTCCGCTGGACGGGAACCTTAGTGTCCGCGCACTCTCGCCACTGCTTCGTTAGACCCTCCCGCATCTAGCGTTCTGTTGTGTATTATATCGATCCAAATATACGAGTAAGCTCTAATCTGTGAGAGTGGTTAAGTGCCCTTCTCGATAGATGTATAAATAAGATTTACATGTCACGTCAGATAAGACCCCTAAATAATGATTAAATAAGAAAGCCCTTGAAATGAAACCCGCATATTCTACCAAACAAAATGAATAAGTCTACCTCTGAATGTGGTGGTACTAGCCTGGTGAGAGAGGTGGAAGCGTGTACGTACACCCCAATGAGGGTTAGATAATTGTGAGGTGCCCTCGCCGATATATCTCTAAATAAGATTTCCATGTCACGTCAGAATAAATTATAAAACCCTTGAAATGCAACCGTCATAATAAGCCTACCATTGAACATGTTGTTATTAGCTTGGTGAGAGGAGTTGTAAAGTGTATATTTATCTAAATAATGGTTAAATAATTAAATGTAGTATGTCCCTATGAAGCTCGCATCGCTATTGGCCTGGTGAGAGGGCTGAAAAACGTATATATATACACGTTTTTCAGCCCTCTCATCAGGCCAACAGGGATTTCTTATTTATATGTCGTGACATGGAGAATTTATCTAACCATCATTCGGACAGTAAACTCTCTCTATTTCTATATATATATATATATATATATATTTATATTTATAAATAAGAAATCCCCTCTTCCACTACAGCCCTCCTTAGCTAATTAAAAGCGAATAAACCCTAGTCCACTACCCTTACATTCTCACAGGGTGAAAGGGTGAAAACGGCTGAATGACAATGCAGGGATTTAAACGTGGGACACTTGATTCAGACGTATTACTAGTTTTCCGTCCTCATGTCCTAGTATTTTCCACAAATATTTCAGTCAATTTGTGAATGAACGGCACAATTAAGACATGAAGGGATTCAAACCCAAAACAATTGGATCGAAAGTGTGTCTTCATAACACACCTGCCAGGAGATGGTCTAGGTTAGACCAAAGACTCGTTAACCGGAACTTGTTATGAGCCTACACTCAGTCAGAACTTCGATTTTACTTTAATAAATGATAGCACAGTACGAAAACACCGATTGTATTGGCATAAAAACCCGACATGTTGTTGGAACTTATAGATCCTAAAGACGTGTTTAAGAAAACACATGCTCAATATAAGTAAATATAATTCATTAACAATACTGAAAAACATGTAATCGAAAATGTTCAAAAATAAAACGGCATAAATCCCAACATGCTGCTGGAACGTCTCTATTCCAAAGACATGTTGAAGAAAACACATGTTAAATATAAGTAAATACAAGTCATTTACAGTACTAAAAACACGGGATCGAATCTGGCCACTACTAAAACACTGACTGTATGGATGTATAAACTAACATAATGCTATGAATAAAACATGTTGCAGACCATATTTGAAGAAAATACACCTTGAATATAAGTAATCATAAGTTATATATAATACTGAAAACACGTAATCAATCTGATTACTAGTAAAACCCCAACTGCAATAACATAAAAACCAACATTTTGCTAGAACGTAAGAGACATGTTGAAGAAAACACATGTTAAATATAAGCAAATAAGAATAATTTACAATACTGGAAACATGTAACCCAATCTAATCGTTAATAAAACATCAACTGTACTGACCCAAAAAACATCATGTTGCCGGAACTGCAATACTGAAAACATGAATTAGATATAGAATATGCGGACCTGGATGGTGAAGATTAATAACCTTGGATAGTGAGTATCTTGGCTGGTGAAGATACAAATATAAGATAGCTTGGACAGAGTTCCATGCTTCAAAGGAAGACTCTTCATCATTTGAATTAACACGTAGCTTTCTTTTACCTCTATTCAATTAAAGTTATTATTCGCCATAAATATTGAAGCACGGTATTGACCAAATAAGAAAAATTACATTTTTTAATCCAAGACAAATTCCTGTCATATGTGTCGATCTACCTCTATTTGCCTTGACTAAATACATCAAGTGGAACTGGCCAGAATGAAGTCGTTGCCTTGATAGGAGTCCATGCATTCACAGGATCAGCTGGATAAATGGCCACCATTATGATGACCTGCACGGATTTTCAAGTGGCTCCCTAGCTGAAAAGGTCTCTTTTCTCTTCATTTATGACCAAAGGAATTGGCATATTCCAATCAAAAATGCAGCTTTTGGCTTTATTTGGTATTTACCAGACGTAATAAAAAGGATATTTTGAAATTAGATAAAAAAAAATCACATTGGACCTCATGATCAAACATGGGCCAAATATCTGGTCTTTTGTATCATTAGTGGCGGTACCTTGTTTGGTCCAAACCTGGTGAAGCAAAAAAAACACCTAAAAGCCATTATGGTGCTATTTTTTTGGGCTGGCAACTCTCACAGCAAGGTTAGTTTTCCTTACTACCTAGCTAGCAGGCTATTAACCTTGCAAAACCAAAATTGTATACAAGGTTGCTTAAAACATTTACTTTTCTAAAATTGTTAATAAAAATTGCAGCAACACTTTGTACATACTTTATTAAGCAGCATATTAAAAGATTGGAATAATTTTAAAAATAGTTTTGCAGTAAACTATCATCAAAATATTTGTTTTATAATAACAATATAGAATCTCATTTTTAAACACTTCCCAAATACTTTTTTTAAACTAAATTGTTAAAGAAATGATTAAAATTTCAATTTTTTTAAAATAAATGTTCAGAAAAGTACAATTTGATTATTTATTTATCCGAGAGCAAATAAATAGTTATATTTATAAAGTAAAACACACCCCAGATGTCCATTTTGAGTCAAGTTTGAATCTTATCCGAATGAACAAGGGATGATTTTCCATATGGTTAACCTGGGTGGTCTGCTTGCCTTAGGACCCAATATTCGTGGGTTCAAACTCAGCCGGGGTCGACGGATATTTCTTGAGCGATAAAAATCCGTAGCACAAATTCCTTCGGAAGGGGAGTAAAGACGTCGGTCCCATGTCGATTGTTGCTGTAAAAGAACCCTGAAAGGTATGTGAAAATACCTTTCCCGGCAAAATTGGTAGGACTTTTCACTCTTGCTCAGAGAAGTTCTCGTGCACTGTTATAATCAGTCGATTCAGAAAGTGCATGTTAGATAGCCTACCTTAAATAAATGAAAATTAAATGAAAAATATTTTTCATATGAGATTTTTTAGTAATTGTATTTCCCACTCTCCCTCTAAGCTAATGCTAATGCTAGTATTTAAAAAGCTGTGAAGGAAAGGGGAAATTATTTTGAGGCATATCTTCTTGGGGGTTATTTATATGCTGCGTAACGGTTTTTTCTAACCATTTTATACCCATTTACCCCACCCCTTCTCATGTAACATCATGTAGACATTAAAACTACCCTCCATCCCCTCCAACCTGTGTTCGTAACTTTTTACATCAAGAGTGAATGTAATCCGCCTTGATGGCGTAGTTAGCTAACGCGATAGTTTCACGTTGAGATGGACAGCCGAGAACGGGAATATCGAGGTTCGAATACCGTTTGGGTGAAATGGGGGTGGTTTTTCCTCAATGGTTTTCCACTCACCATCCACGCAAATGCAGGTTCAATTCCTCTATATTCAACCTTCAAAATTCATGACCCATTAGTGTAATTAGTACTTGAGCGTATAGCCCGAGCCGATTGTAAGGCGCGGTGATAAATTAAAAAAGTGAATGTCATTATTTTATTGGGAAGATTCTGTAACACTAAAAGAGGGACTCAGATTTAATACTACTCAGAATTGGAATTTATTCATATATATGTTTACTAAAAATGAGAACATTAACAATAATATTATTTTTCAACATTATGATTTAAGCATAAGGCTCCTTTCACACATTCCGATTTTCGGTTGGCCGATGTCAGCCGATAGTAATCAGACATGCAGAAACATATCGAGAGATATAGCTCCTTTCACACGTTCTTTTTTACCATCGACCGGAAAATAATCGGCCAGCGAACGGGTAGCAGTCGGATTGAACCTCGACTGCTGTCCGATGTCGGCCGGGTGCCACAGGGCAGTCGCTCATTGTTTAAAATTAGCATGTTTACACAGGCTGATATTTAGTCGTCCGAGACCCTCTTGAGTGAACACACGTGCTGTGTGGTTGACGGTTGAGTTGCATATCAAAATGAGTGATATTGATGTACTCGTAGATATTGAATTATTGATATCTCTGATTGAATGATGGCCTGTGCTGTGGGACGAAACTTTAGAAAGTTATAAGGACAGGAACAAGATAAAAAATGCATAGAGAGAATTTTGTGTGCATTTAAAATAAATTATTCTGTCATTTATTCAGAAAATTTAGTTTATCTAGGTATTTAATTATTAGGTTTTGAGGATAAGAACTTGCTTGGGGAGAACGATAAAATGTATTAGGCGTGGAGGAGGTAAACGAGAGAAGTCGTCCGGCAAGAATTAGAGTAAAATCTTATTATTATCTTTGTTTAATTGTCGGACGGTTTGCTGTCAGCTGATATCGGCCGACCGAAAATCGAAACGTGTGAAAGGAACCTAAGATATGTTTAATCTAACACCATTATGTACCCACCCTCCCCCCATATAATACCATGTAGACAGACATAAGAGCCTTTATGGATTACCCCTTGACACATATTCGTACTTGGATTACCCCCCAGATAGATGCAAGTTTTTGAAAAACCAAATAGAAAATATCTTAAGGAAGGTTGTGGCTACTTTTGGCACAGGTCCCTTCTTTTTACGACAAGCACTTGTCCACATGTCAGTGTGTGTGTCTGGACTGTTGCAATTCGTGGCAAACTGACAGACCTGTGTTAGGGGCAAGGGGAAGGGAGGAGAAGGCGAACAGTGCTTTTTAAAACAACTGCTGCTGAACGTTCATTTATTCTGAGCCCTCGCTGCTTATTTTATTTCTAAAACGAGATTTGCACGTTCCAAGCGGAACGTGTTAAACAGTATGAAGGCAATGTAAAATAACACAGAGGCGTAACATTTTAATCGTAAAAGAATGTTAAAAAATAGTATGTATATTTTTATCCATCTCCCATTTATTAATTACAAACTTGTCTGTATCCTCATCTTCCTTCCATCACTATATAGATTAGGTACAAAGCAAGGCCAAGCCAAATATCACTTTAAATATAATATGATCTTAGGAATTTAGTTTATTTATTTCAATCCCCAAACTCTTCTTCCTACCCCCCCCCCCCNNNAAATTATTTTTGGAATTTAGTTTTTTTTTTTCAAACCCCAAACCCTTCTTCCTACCCCCCCCCCCCAATCACGCGCCACCGATTTGTCAAAACCAAATGAATAACAATACAGGGGTAGGCATGAGGAAGGTAGAATTGAGACTAAATGTACCATATCTGGTTAGGATTCCCCGTCACTGCTAAACCATAATAGATAATAAACTTGACATTTAGTTTGCGTATCCTTCGGCGCAGGTTTGGGAATAAAAACGTTTAGTGCCACACTCGAGGGGGTGAATGGGGAATTTTCTAAATCACTCCTCATTCATAAACAGCAAATGATTGCAATAGAAGCTTAAAAAATATATGAATCAGAACTACAATATAGATAAATACAAATTAGTTGAATGATGAGGTTAAATTTTAATAGCGTACTTACTACTTGATAGTCGAATGATTTATCATTATTTGTCAATGTTTTCTAATGAATTCTTGACATAAAAATGTTGGTGCTCTTATATAGTTCACAAGAATGTGAGATAAAATAGTTTGCAATGGATTATGGTATTTTACTTCAAATAGAGAAAGATGTTGCATAGATATTTTTAATTTTTCCTGTCAGACCAAATTCCATGACTTTTTCTGTTTTTCAGGTGCGTATCAATCGTGAGAAAAAATAGATTTAATACATTGTATGTAACCCCTATTCAACCCTCCTCCCCCCCCCCCAACCAAACATCTTAAGATAATATATATGGGTGCGCTACTGTAGTGTGGCTGGCCTATAATAGTTAGTTGATGAGTCATCAGCGCTTGGGACAATATTTATAGTGAGCTTCGAATCTATTACAGCTACCACAACTAATTGTGCCTCCATTGTGTATATTATACCAGCTGTGCCAGTGGGTTAAGCTTGCATGCCTGAATCAGACCCCCCAAGCTCGAATCCAGACTTGTAGTTCCTAAGAAAGAAGTTTCTTCATACCCTCACCAGGAGAATTTGAGTGAATTTCCTCTTCAAATAGCTTTATTGTCTTTTACTCATTTTTATTAAGTCATTGCGCTTTTGAAATGATGCCAATAAAAACAAGAGCGAAAATTAAATTTGAAACAATTGGGATCCGAACTAATCTCCGCAATGGCGGCATTTGAAGGTTTAATTGCTCTTGACAATGGATAGACCCTATTAAATGTGTATGTAATATTTGTCATATTTTAATGAAACATTATGCTAAAAGTCCTTACTGAGTTAAATACAGGATTTTCATTCAACTTTTATAATATTACTAACTTATAATGATAGGGATATTAAAGGCTCAGTCAAAGGGGTATAAATAAGGAGGGTAATTTTAGAGGAAGTTTAACCGAATCGGCATGGAAAGAAGATTAAGAAAACCAAAGTGACAAATCATGTCGGCAATAAAGACATTTCTCTTCTCAAAACAGCCAGATATATATACAATTTTTCATTGCCAATTATAACATTCCTTGATGTTTCCTTAATTTTCATGAGTTTATAAAATTTCTTAAATTTTACTTAGAGCAATAACACTATATATCCGTTCTCCTAGTAATCCTTTGCAAGTCAATAAATATAAATATTAATTATCATTGTCGTTTTTAAATTAAATTCTTGAAACAAAAATTTACTAAAAATAAATCTATCAATGCAGTTTAGCCGAATCTCCTTGACTTTTTTTTCCCTCTCCTACAGACAGAATTCCCTGACTTTTCCAAGTTTTCTTTCCCTGCTTTAAAAATGCTTATAAATTCTGTCGAAATGTGTACGACTACAAGAATAATTAAAGATCCCAAGACATTAATCTACAAAAAGGTTAAGGAAGCCGCTAAACTTTAAATCTCTCTTTTGTTAACGAGAATAAATAGAAACAGGCATTTGCCAAAAGTCTAAAAGACGTTTTCTCTAATTGAAAGGAACACATACTTTCTAGACATTTATTTCGGTAAATCGTTGATTAACTGCCTATAAACGATTATGAAACAAAACAGACGTATTTAGATTAAAGTTTATTTTGCACATTAATGGTCTGCTAGTGCTAGTTTTTTAATCACAGCGTCTTACTACCTGTTCAGGTTATACGCATCTATAATTACTGTAATGGGGTAGGTATGAGGAAGGAGACATTTTGGAGGTAATCCACCCGCATTTTCGAGGACGTAGAGTCTAGGGGGAACCACCCTCAGTGGACCCAACCAGGATTCGAACCCCGATCTCCCCGTCTTCAGTAGGCCAACACAAGAGGAACGCACTAAGCCGTTCGGGCACTGAAGTGGGTTTGAGTGTTAGTTTATGATAAACTTCATCATATAAAACATCGAACGTGTCTGAAAAAGTATGTGCTGTATATTATAACAATAGTAACACAAAAAAAAAAACCACTTATATTCTAGTCTGATAGCGACCATTTTGAGCACTACTAGATAGTTTATAAATGTTTTCATAAGCAACTATTAAAATAAGAATTTTAATTTACTATCGTAATTCATAATTTAAAAAAAAAATTTTTTTAATTTGTTTGATGAGTGTAAGTGTAACACTTTATTACTGTAACACTATAATCCAGCTTTACTGCCAACCAAAAACTGTATTTGTATTTTGTTTCAAACACAAGTATTTTTTCCTCGAAATTTATAGAACCAAATTTAGGGATTGTTGACAAGTTACTATTTTCAAATACTTTTTGTATCAGTATAAATAGTTCTACACCATTTAATAACATTTTGGGTTAGCCAAAGTCTACTTTTATATACATAACATAATCAACTATAGATAAATAGCTATATTAATAACAACGATAACAAACAACTAAAATAAATAATATGTTTGTTTTGAAGCAGCTCTTAGCTACCGTTAAACTACAAAAATATGTGTTTCCTATCAAGGGTTTCGTATTAAAATTTCACTAGTGAAATTTTTTTTTATAGCAAATAAAAAAAGTACCTCTTTAATTACGTGAAAGTAATATTTTGCTACGCCAAACGCTACAATAGAGGATTAGAATTTTCCCTCGGTAACCCTTACGATCATACTAAATGTCCATTTATGATTAAATCGGTACGAAATGTGGAGATTATTACTTATTAACTTACTTTAATGAAATATGAGATATTCCTTTTTTTTATATGAAAGAATCCCATGTTTCCCTTTACATTTGTACTAAATGTTGTCAAAAACATTTTAAAATAATAGGCGTCCGGGGGAAACGGATATATGACTGACATTAATGAAATATATTATGGAAGTCTCTATTATCACAAAAAAATTGTTAATTTGTGCCAAATCGTAGTTTTATTAAATTTGGTTCAAATCGGTTTAGGATAGTAGACATTTTGGGGGATAGGATTCAGACTTATCTTTACGTGAGTTGTGAAATTTATTTATAGTGACAAGTCTTCGACTAGGCGCCCCTTACAATAGTACCAAATTTTCTCAAAATTGGTCCATAAATTTAGCTGTGGTAGAGAAAACTACTCAAGGTAAAACTATGGTAGCTAAACGACGTAGCTAACCACTAATACGAATCTCCGTTTTGAAACAAAATGAACCTAAAACCCTTTGAGACGGGAATTTAAAGGATTTTTCATTTAATGGTAAATCTGTAACAAAAATTCTTAATACCCTTTTAGAAAACAAATAATTATAAAATAAGCATAACTTACAACCCGAATGGGTAATATATGGCGCTAAAAAGATATATACAGGTCTACATACAAAAACATTACTAACACTACCAAATTATCAAAAAACTAAAAATAAAACATTCCTATTATTTTGATAATTCTTGTAAATTTTGGAACAAGAAATTTTTTAAATAAAAAAATGTTATTTTTAAATTAAAAATCTATATTTTCTTTAACATTGTATGGTGATAGTTAAAAATGTAATATAATGTGCTTTTCTCAAAAATTCCCTGGTCTCGAAAAATAAGCCGAAGTTCTTTCCGACTGCCAGGAAATTTATAGTCGGGAAAAATAATAAATAATACGTGGTAATTAACAAGTATGTCAAAGTAAAAACTTTGTATCTAAGTTTAAATTTATTAAATGTATTACTAGTTCAACAACCCACTTCAATGGCTACATAGTCTAAGGCACAAAATATTAGATTGCCGATGACAAGGAGATCATTGTTCGATTCCAGTCAAGTGTGCTGAAGGTAAATTTTCTTAAATGGGGTTCTACTCGCTCGCTCTCTCTAAACGAAAATCCAGATATACCTCCTCCAAATAAAACCTTACTAATCCTTAGCCTAATAGTATATAATAGTATAATAGTACATAAGCGTAGTGTTAAAACGATAAAGTGGCAGAACCACTGCCAGTGCACCCAACCGAAATAAATTAAATCCCGAGCTCCTAGGTCAATGCCAGGGTTGAAAATCTTTTCAACCCCGCCGGTAGTAATGGAATCTATATATAATTGACGTTAATCTGTGAATGTATTGATGCTACGACAAGGTTAACTATGTCAAAAAATGTGGTTGGGTTACTTGAAAAATGAGTCTTGTGTTGTATATTTGTAAATTAATCACAAATCGTCTGTATTTGCGATGGGTTTTACTAAAAACCTTGTAATTATTTTGAAAAAAAAATATAGAAAGTTGACTTAGACGATTTTTCTCCGGGGTACGAAGACTTGTGATACTGATTCCGTCATGTAATATTCCTACTATTTCATCAGTTTCCCCATCTCTCGTAATAAACAAGGTAGCCATCACTTCTAATATGGAAATGACATAATAAAATTCCAAGTACCCAAGTTGAAAGAGCCTAAAAGTTAAAAGGTACCCAATATCAATGTCAGGTGAAATAACCTTAACTTTGATTATATTATCTCTTTATTAACCTGTTCTTTTTGTGATCCCTTTTTATTAATTCTAAGAGTTCTTTGTAGAACGACTTCTAAATGAAGGGTCACACCAGATAAACATTTGCATTTTTAACCCAAGTCTTACTACCTGTCTAGGCTATCTAGGCTAGGCTATATTTAGACGAACAGGGGAGATATAAAAAATATATATTCTATAAGAAATTTGCACTTGCATGTAAGGAGAGTGGAAGAGTATTGAGTAAAAATCCCTTTCAATGTGCTCAGCTGGCATTCGAAGCCCGACCTACCCGTCATTATTAAAATGAAACCAGAAGCGACTGACACCCTTGTCCACCTTCCTACCTGTGTGGGTTATTCTGGTTCATAAGGCTCTCCCATAAAACCCTTTCTCAGTCGGTAGCTCGCCATCTTTCTGGGTTAAAGGTTCGATTCCCGGTAAGCCCTACAATTAATAAAATTGCAATTTAACTCATTCACAAGGATGCCGATATATGGATGGCTGGAGGACTAACTGCGTCAATGGGCACGTGGACAAAGGCACCTGCCTTAACTGATCTGATTTACCGGTGAAAGAACGTCCATGTTTGAATCCCAGTTGATATATTAAATGTTCTTTTTAAACGGTTTCCCTCCTTTCTTCATGCAAATTCTGATTTATTTCCTTTAAACTCTATTTTATTCGTCCCTACAACTTTAGTGTAAATAATATACGGACAGCCCGAAGCGGCAGCAAGTAGAGGTGCATTATAAGGAGACCCCCCTGGGTTTGATCCAGAGACCCACCAGTTTTTGGTTGTTAAGGTCTTCTCTCCTACAAGTTATGGTTATAGCAACTGTTAGCATCGTCAGGTTATAAAGTTGGCACTCACGGAACACCTGCACCACCACCCCCGCACCTCTCTGTCTGATGGCCGATCAAATTACCTCCTCCCACCCTGGCTCGCAGATTCCACGGGCTTACTCTACCCCTCTTTGCCAACCGAAGTTTAACGGCCCAGTTTACGCCCCCTGGGATAGGGCGCATTGTACCAGACAGAATACGGGATAGGCTAACATTATATTACTGGGAGACGTAACGGTAGGATAATATGCTACGACGAGATGCGCGCGCAACGCGTTCGAATTCTATTTTCCCCTCCAGCGGAGAGGTATTCATTTCATTTGTAATTGGTGTATTTGACGTGCATTTCCTAAATACGGATATATTAAAAGCGCATGACCTACAAACTAAATAAATAACACTAGCACAAGAAAGTTTAATATCTGTGTAAAAAGACGAATACATACAAAGGAATATAGATCTATAAACCAGATCAACCTAAAACAATAACAATCAACACTAAACAGCCAGTCTTCAATGCATCATTATAAAAAGAAAACCCGTTTTAAACAGTAACAAATATTTTCGATCTTATTGGGGAGTCAAACTCAAGAGCCTTTGATCATTTGAAATCAGGTGACAAATAAGTTGAAAGACTCGCATAATAAATGGTATTGTGTCAAAACCTTATCATAATAACATTAAGTTTAATTTGTAAGAATGATTTAAATAATCTCTAATTAGTTAGGTGAACCCATAACAAAAAATAAAACTTTATTTTTTGTCTACGTCCTCCCTCCCCCTGTACCCCCTTTCCTCACCCCCCGTATTACTAAAGGTCCAATATGTATTTATTTAGTCTAAAGTGGAAGGTAGAGTTTTGAGGGGGGTGTACTCGGTCTTTGCGTGAAGGGAGAGCGGGAAAACAATATAATTAAAAAGCCACCCTAGGCCCACACGGCTGGAATTCAAACCTTGACCTACCCGTCGTCCCCGGCAAGCCAAACTAGCCGTGCCCAACGTTTAGTCCACGTGCCCACCGATGTGAGCTACACTCGTTTAAAAGATGGGATGGAAAGAAGCGCGAGTTAAGACCAGTATTTTTGTAGTTTTAATTTTAATAACCGAAAAAAGGTTGTTTTTTTCCTAAATAAATAAAATAAAACTCTAGTAGATACGTTTAGTTTAATTCCTACAAAAAATAATCTTAAAATTTCTTGAATATTTCTCATGTGCATAGCGGAATTTGACCAGGACATTTTCTTTTTTATTAAAAATGTTTATCGTCAAATTCCTCTTTACTATGACAAATATTCGAGAAATGTTAAGATTACTATTTGTTGAAAATTAAACTAAATTTTTCCACTGGTGTAATATCTTATATTATTTGTCCAAAATAAACTGTGATATGTAAACTGCCATATTACTGGACTTTTAAATAGCATACCCTTCCAGCCCACCTTAATTAAATAGATATATATCTGAAATGGTAAATATATAATGAGGAGATGCCATTTTCTAGAAATCTTGGTCGTTACGAAAAGATGTAGACTCTATCTTTATGTCGCCCTATAAACGATAAAGCCATACCGTAAAATGCTATAGTATTGAAAGCTTCAATCAGTCAACTCTGGACGTTATTTTACTTCTTTTTTTTTATATGTGTGCTCTAGTGTCAGAAATGCTTAAAAAGGATCTATCTAACTCAACGGAGCAAGAGGGGAGTGATGATTTAGTATCAAAACTGACTATCATTGACTTAACGACG
This sequence comes from Timema bartmani, assembly GCA_902151455.1. NCBI lineage: Eukaryota > Metazoa > Arthropoda > Insecta > Phasmatodea > Timematidae > Timema > Timema bartmani. The sequence continues at coordinate 187,728 of CABFWB010000099.1, forward strand.
TTGCTGCCTACTTGGAGATTCCGAATCTATTTTGCAAAGCTGGATGCATCTTAGCTTTAAGCACCTCCAAGTCCTAATCTAAGCACTATCACACTTATACGCCAACGTACTAAATAGAAAAAGCGAGAAGAAGACGAGCAGTTTACGCTGTGAAGTCTCTTGTTTATCTACTGATATCACTTCCCCTCTTCGTCTAGCGAGTTTATACAGCCACTATACTATTTTCACCTGGAAAACATTGATTTGATTTTTAAAATTACCTTTTTAGGGTTTGCTATTCTAGATTTATATGCTACTACAGACTTTTTTCATCTACATCCTTGCAGGAAGACTCCTACAAGCTATTTTATTGACCCAGTCAAATAGCCTAGCTTGTAGATGAGTTATATAATCTACATTTACAAAAAACTAATTCAAGATAATAATAAAATTTTTGTGACACTATAGGATTGTTTATATAATTATTTAAAAATGTAATGTTATTGTTTCAATGTTATATTTTTAAGTCTCGCCTGATAGAACGTAAATTCACCAACATAGGAAATTTTATCCACACCTGCCGTAACGTCACAGGTCCTACTTGCTCAAAAAAGTTACAGGTGGGCTGAAAGTATCACAACATGGCCGGTATTTTTGTTTTGGTTATAACAAATACGATTTTGGTCAAAATAAACCAAATATAATTTCAGTTTATACGTTAAATTTAATCCTTTACATTATATAGTTATCTCAACCGTTCTTGAATATTCCGTCATGGGCATTGCGGAATGCGACCAGAACATTTTTATCTCGCCAAATGCCATGATGCCTATGACATACTTTCAAGACTGTTGACATTGTTTGACTAAAAGTATTTGCTCTAGCAATATTTTTTTTTATTTTGTCAAAAAAATTAATATTTTTTTACTATAAAAAACTTCAACACATGCTTACCTTAGCTTGCATCCACGTCTATCTTCTATTAGTAATGTGATTAGGGATGCACTTACCTATTCACTCTATGGCGTTAGGAACTTGTAAATTTATTTCAGCACTTAAAAAATTAGGCCACCTATCCCTATATTGAGCTAGTTCTATCCAGTTCACCTCATTACACCCTATCTCTTCCAGGTCCATTCTAATGTTATCCTCCAATCTGCGTCTAGGTCTTCCCAAAGGAATCTTCCCATTGGGTTTGCCAGTCAGTACACTGAACAAGGTTCTAGAATCTTCCATTCAAGTTGCATTTACTCCCCACTGTAATCTAGGAGACTTCATTATCATAACAATGTCTTGTGATGTAATCTTTATGTAACCTCCTCCATTCTCCTGTAGTCTATAATTAAGTACTTAAATAGGGAGGGAAGGAGAAATATATAATTTTAGAGGAAATTTACCTTCATTTACACAGAGATAGAGTGGGAAACCATTTAGAAAAATCACAACTACTACACGATTCGAGATTTTAACCCTTATTTTACCGTCACCGGTAATCCAGACTAAATGAGCTTAATATAAAGATCGTATGCCTACCAACATGGGTGTGTATTTAATTTTACTGTTCTAGGTTAAGTTATTTTGTAAGTCATGCACATTTATACCTTTTATTATATAAAGTGTACATGTTATACCACTAATAACAAAATCCTATTTATATTATTGGACTACGTTTTGGTTTCATACAGCCTTTTTTACTTCAAGTTTGTATTAATAAAACAAATAAATGAACTTGATGAAATTAGGTTCTTACTTTACACCTTCCTCTGTATTTTGTTTATTTTACTTTGCAAATGGAGGTACTATTTACAACTCCAAGACCTCAAAGAAAATAGTTTTAAGGCGCCCTAAAATATAAAATTGTGTTTGTTTGCGTTGAGCAGCTTCCACTTCAGATACCCCTTCGATACTCCTCCTTCCCCCTGCGATGCCAGCAAGAGCGCCGCAGACAACCCTCTCGTGAAGACGCTCGTAAAATACCCTCGCACGACGTAGAAATATGTATGAGAGAAAGAGAGAAATTGAGAAGTAGATGGAGGGGAAAGGAGTAGGTTGGCAATACTGCCTTGTGAAGAGGGTATTTTCACGCTGAGACAAGTGGTGGCACTGTCTGGTTGAAATGTTGGCGGATTTTATGACTCTAGCCCCCTTAAGTTCCCATTCCTGTCGTTTCTAAGCTCACATGGATCTAGGACAATACAAGGCAGACTCGTGCGCTCTTCATTGTTTTTAAAGTTTTAAACTAGACAAAAAGTTGTTGTTTTTTTCTTCTGGGACGGACATTGTGTTGGGGTCGTCATTATGGTGGGCATTTGACGAAAAAGTCATTTGTTCGAACTTCACAGATTTTATTAGGAGTATAAAGTTACCAGAATCACATAACCGGTTTTACTGTAATGTGTTATGTTAGCGTAATTAAACGAGCACTTTCTGAACCGAATTATTACATCAGATCCCGACTTACATACTAACTTAACTGTCTTCAATTCATCACTGTGAAAGGCGAAATCTTTGACTTGACCAAAGATAATTTTTTACAGACATGCGCCAAGAATAGGAACCAGTACCCTTAATTCAGTCAGCTAAGCCCGAAGGTGTCATACTGATAAGTTATTATTTTACCGTGTTCAATGTCCTACTACTTATCTGGGCCATTCGCACATTTACAGGTCAGTGAGGGTAGTGATGTGGAATTTTAGAAGTGTACCCGCATTTTATTGGAGAAAAAGTGAAAAAATATTTAAGGGGGAGACCCTACGGTCCCCAGCAAGTCATACTAAACAATACTAAAGAATTAGTCCGCACGTCGACCAGTGCCGGCTAAATATTATTTTATTATATTTTACTAGACAAAAGTTAGGGTTTTGATACCGAACGACTTTATTGTTGTGACACCACCGGCTTAATATTCCAACTAAGCATTTCTCTGCAATTGTCTCTCTTAATTGGCGACGAGACATTATTTTATGTCAGTTTTGAGCGGCAGGAAGTCGAGTTTCTTACCGATAAGTCAACTTGATGTAAATTTATTGGAAATTTCTTTTTCTTCTAGCTATCTACCATTTAAGGATTACTATATTTTTGTGTGTTTATTTGAATTAAACAAAAAAAGTATGATTTTAATTTAAATCGTGAATATAATTATGTAGAGTCTTAATTTAAAATTGTAAATTGTATATCTTGGCTCCATAATGCCTGTAATTTAATTTAACAGTTCATTGTAAATCTCAGAAATGTATGTCAATAGCTAACAAATTCTTAGGCACAGGCATGAGATTTTCATTAATCAATAATTTGTCTCAAGTGTTTTTGTTGTCAAAACAGGCCACTGCCAAAAGATATACAGTACTATGTTCCCAAAATTATTCATAAAGTTAGGCATATTGTGTCTGGTATTACTAGCAACTATTAATACATATTATGGGTCCAGACTTATTTAGTACAAATAATAACTAATATGATTCAATTTCATATCACAATCTTTATTTTTCTTTGTTTTCAATAGGTGGAGGAAATGTTATGTAACACCTGGATGCCTCGTGTGTTGTGGGGTTTGAGAAGGATTGAATTAAATGTATGACTGTAGAGTGAAGGAAATGCCTTGGCAACCTCTGGATGTTGCGTGTTTTTTTTAGGGGGGAGCGGGGTTGAAAAGGAGTGAATTAAATCTATCAATGTAGAACGGAGGAAATTCCTTTGAACCCCTGGATGTATCTTAGTATATGCTAGCTTGTAAGTCCATATCCTTGTAACAATACTAATAATTATATTCTGTACTTTTTACATCCATTACTGTTTCCAGTCTGTGGCCTTATTCAAGTCTTATATTTTCCACTACTGGATGGCCAGGCCTGTCGTAGCTTCATATGCCTTATAATCTAACTTAAGACTAAGGGTTCGGCCAGACTGACAAGCGTGCGAGCGTGTAAGCGACTGGGTGGCCAAACTGGCGAGCGAGCGAGTTGTTGACGAGGAAGCTCTGAATTTTGGCTCAGTAGAATGAGGGTGGTTTTTGACAAGTGATTTATTGTTGTGGTTTTCTCCTTCTCTCTCCACGCTGATTGTGATTCTTATTTGTAAAGGCCTACTTTGATAATATTGAAGCATTTTAACATATCAGTTATATATATATGTGTATATATATATATATATA
>CABFWB010000099.1:192767-208243 GCA_902151455.1 Timema bartmani
AGTGGAAGAATTGATAAGAAATTTACTTATTTTTACTTAGAGCGATCGTTGAAAGTCTATACACATCAGGAAGTCATCACTCCACTGAATGAAACTTTTTTTTAACGAATATATTTCCTGCAAGATAGCTTAATCCCTATTAAAATGTTTATCTGATAATCATTGAAGCTTATCTTTTATTTTTATTTTCTATCTCAAATCATCAGGTGTCCTCACCAGGTCGTCAGAAAATTAGTCTCTCTAAAAATAATCTTGAATACATCATGAAAAAATAAATAAAAAAATTGTCCTGAGTCTAGCTATACCCCTCCGGGCTATTCCCATAGTTTACCCGAAAGGGGAAGAGGAGGGCAGAATTTAGAGGAAGTTGAGGGAAAGGAGAAAAACAATTTTGGGAAACATATCCCCACTACACCCAGTCGGGATCAAAGCTCTGACTTCCCTGTCATCCAGCAAAAAAGTGTCAGACGAGGTGAGCGCCTTAGTTCGAGTGCCATCCCGATGCGGGCCATTCATTGGTAACTCTACGGAGTAGTGATATAGAGGGTGGGTTATTGAAGTGCACCTTTATTAGCATTGAAAGGGGTTGGGTAAAAGGTAGCATTACAACTCGGGAAAGGAAAACCCAAACCCCTTTAGCCAACTCGGCCGAGATTCGAACCTTGTTGCTAAGGGGGCGGGGGGGAACATGTGCCATAATTGTTCCTTCAAGAAAACCGGTCACGAAATTGTCATATCTGTGTGTGTGACGTTTAGCAAGTTGTTAATTCGAGGATTTGTAAACAGACAATGTAACCGCTTCCCTCCCTCTCCCAATAGTCTTGGGTGAGGAGGGAGAGTTGTGTAGTGGAAGAATGGTCCAAGTGACAACAACTTTGGGACAAGGCCATCTATTTGGTAGGCGCCCCTGACCCTCGCACGCTCCCAGACAGTTTAAATTATTCTTTACAAAATAAAAACCAGTTTACCGAACTTTGTCCGCTCATCCGCTATGTGCGAAACACAAGCTCAAGGTCACTAACTTAAACACGGTGGATTTTATTAGAGAGAACACAATCAGATCTTAACCTTCTTGGTGGGCTTAGGGGGGGCCTTGTGGATTACATCTTAAATAATAATCTTGAACCTCACATGTTGTTTCCTGAGCACTCTTTCCCCTCACTATAGCGATACATATAAAGCCTAGTACGCACTAGGAAACACTTCCCCGGAAACATTGTTTGCCAACATGTTTCCCTCGTTTTATAAACCGTTGGGAAACAGTGGGACAACTGTTGGCCAAAAGTTGGGCAACCTATTTTCATGTTGCCTTTGTGTTTCCCAGCGGGTAAAACATGTTTCCCCGTGATTCATTTGAAATGGGTTACAAGAAACAATGCTGGCCAACATTTCCGACAACAAGCAACGTGGGCTAGTTGATGAGATTGCTGATCTAAATCATGTGTCTCTTTTCATTATCTTGGGACCAACCATTTGTAAAATAACTTCAAAATCTGTAGGAGACTTGTGAGTGAAGTTCCTAAAATCACTTCCAACTTCAAGCTTCAGTTCTGAAAGAAGCTTATTTGCATAGCATGAACCATTTTGAAGCACTTTACAGACTCAACCCCGTTTTCTTCTTCTCTATTTTATTGAACAGCTCGTAACTATATACAAAGCACACGCCATAACAGTCTCCTTCTCAACAGAAATCTTTCACTCAACTGAACTCTGTATAGGAAACAAATGTTTCATCACTGTAGTCTGGACGCGAAACAATATTTCTCTAATATTTGCCAACAATTTGTTTCCTATGTTGGACAACAGTTGAGAAAGAGTTGGGAAACAGTTGGGAAACACTGTTTCTAAGTGCGTACCAAGCTTAATATTTTAGAGTCACCCATCTGCCTGCCATCTCCTTGCACATGAGCTGTTCCTTCTATCGGTCTGTAACTATATAATAAATACACTACTAGTACATTAAAAATCTTGTAGCATGAGGGCTCTTTTCCCTCAATATAACGATATACTCTGCTGATATTCAACAGTTATCCTTAATCCTGGGACCTAGGAACTCCCTCCCCTTACTATATCCACCTTGTAATTGATAGCTCACCCTAATAAGCTACAGTGGGCAGGCTCATCTATAAATTCTACTTTCCTTCTTTCTACCCTATTAGTGTAAAGTATTCGGATAACCTGGACGGCTAGTAAGAAACTGTGCACACATACTTAAGCATTTGAAAAACAAGTACTGAATAGAAACCGGCTGACCGTGGAGACAGAATTCTGGCTCAAATTTAAGACAATTGACCCTTTAGAGCTAGCTGTTAATAATAGCAAAAGAGCCTTCTCTCGCTTTGAACGAGACAAAAATAGTTACTGTTGTTTAGTACTACACAGCTTGTTTGCAGAATGATAGTCAGGTCTTAATGTTGTTACTGTTTTAATTAGTATCGTTTTCTGACAGGCACACAGTGCCAAGTCGATGAGAGAGTGTTAATGTAACAAACTCCATGCGTTCAAAAATAATTTGGCATACTGTGAACAGCGACACAAAGTTTAATTTATATCTGGAAGCTGTTTTTTTTTAATCTTTTTTTTTTTTTTAACACAATTGTATATAAGCTAAGGATGTTTTAAAAATTTGTTTGTGTTGATCTACTTTTATGTCTGAATATATATTTAGGTTAGTTATGTTAACAATAATTATGTTATTCTAATAATTAACTTTGTCTCTTACCATAGTCTCCGGAATAGATGAAAGTGTGAGACAAGGTGACTTCCTGTTTCGAAAAGGAAGAGAGCGTCAGTTGAGCTGCGTAGTTTCTAGTTTTTTTTATAAAAAAAAGTTTAAGTAGATACGCATACTTGAATTTTCGACATTTCGTTTGTGACAGTTTATGAATATCTGTAATTAGCATAGCAGAATTACCACAGGGATTTAAATATTAATTAAAAAAGGGTTTGTTCAAATTCCACGATGTCCATGACAAATATTCAAGAGCTGTTGAGATTGATTAATTAAATTAAATTAAATTAAATTAAATGTATCTACTGAAGTAATATTTTATTTGGTTTGACCAAAAAGGCTTTTTTTTTAATGCGGAAAGACTGGCCTTAGCCCCCCGTACCCCCTCCCTCCTTATTGTGACTCACTAGTTCACCGTAGTGACTTGAAATTAGATATCTGATAAGGGAAATTTTTAAGTATTGAAAAAATTATTTTAATTTTGCCTGGAAATGTTTCACCCATATAAATGTAGCGAAAACAATCAAAACATCCCAAGTATTAAAGTTTCTCCTTCAGTTTGATTCCTCCTAAGAACTTTAACACCTGAAACTTAATAAAATGAGTTACAATAAATCAATAAAAACGATTCTATCTCTCTCAAAACCCTCAAGTATCGACTACAGCGCTTGGTGGTTGAATGTGTTAATTACTAACATTTACGATTAAATCACCTTCCTCTGCAATTAAATAATCAGATTTTTTTAACGGGATATTTTAATCTCTACTTGCAAATAATAAGTTAGTAGCGTCTATAATAATATTATATCCAGGATGTTGACGACCTAAATAGTTCCCTTTAAAATATTGCTATAAATAACTTTTAACCAGAACTGGTATAAGCGTGCCGACATAGCGCAATTGTTTTGTCTTATGTTATTATTATTAGCACCGCGTCTTACTACCCGTTTGGGTTATACGCACTTAAGCTAATGTGTGATGGTAGGGTGATTGTGAGATGAAACGGAGGACCTACAGTTTAACGTGGAATCCAAACCACGGTGGAGGCCTGGCATTCCTCACATTCACAAATTGTGACTAATACACGTCTTGTCAGAGGTGAAGGAAGGGTTTGGCAATCAGATAAATCTGTGCCGGGACCAAGGATTGAACCCCGGACCCTCAGCACAGAAGTCTGACACCATACCCCTAGACCGCCAGATCACCGTTTCGTCTTATTAGTTTTAGCTTCGGGGGAGGTCCAGATTAGAGTTACAGATGAGGACTGGGGTGTTTTTAAAAGATGGTTTTCGATTTTCCCTTCAAACAATTGGAGTTACTGTATATATTCTGTGAATTGCCACCGTTTTCATATCTAACCAATTAGTGTAAATATGTGAGGTGCCCAGACAGATAGTAAGATGATCCCATATTATTTTTAGCCCTGTATTTCGCATCTCACTACCGTCCGTACAGCGAGCTGCGAGTAATGTATAGTGTTGAGTCTTTTAAATAACAACAATACCTCCAGAATGGCATATTGTGAGTTCTGAATAGTGTCTAGTCTACTCTAGCACAATAATTGTACCTTCATAGTATTGAATAGTGTCGAATCTACTCTAGCACAAGTGCCCCTCCATAATGGTGGAATTTGAGTACTGAATAGTGTCGAGTCTATTCCAGCACAAGTGTACCTTCATAATGGCGGTATTTAAGTACTGAATAGTGTCAAATCTACTCTAGCACAAGTGCCCCTCTATAAAGGCGGAATTTGAGTACTGAATAGTGTCGAGTCTATTCCAACACAAGTGTACCTTCATAATGGCGGTATTTGAGTATTGAATAGTGTCGAGTCTATTCTAACACAAGTGTACTTCCATAATGGCGGTATTTGAGTACTTAAGTGTCGAGTCTATTTTAGCACAAGTGTACCTCCATAGTGGCGGTATTTGAGTATTGAATAGTGTCGAGTCTATTCTAACACAAGTGTATTTCCATAATGGCGGGATTTGAGTACTTAAGTGTCGAGTCTAGTTTAGCACAAGTGTACCTCCATAATGGCGGTATATGAGTACTGAATAGTGTCGTGTCTATTCTCACTTGTTCTCTGCACTCGGTCCAATGCTGACGTGTTTCGAGTCCCTATTTTCAGATCCCAGCCGTGCGCGCGTGCTGAATATACGAGCCTTCTTGAACACATGACTCGCCACATATGTTCCGCACACAAATCCAAACGTATTGGGCTATTCCTCCCAAACTCAACCACTTCGCCCTCCTTTTTTTCACTAAACGAGCAAAGGCGGTAACCCCACAATCAAAACACTACGATACAATCTGGACCGGGTTGATGATACATTTTGTAAGTTTTGAAATTCCTTAAATTTTCTACATTTTCAAGAGCGAGTAAATGATTTTTTTTTTTTAGTATTTCATGTGCAAAGTTTTAAATTAAATATCTCGATATTTTTACTGTTTATCATCTAATTCTTGACACAATAATTATTAAAGACAATTATGTCAGTGCATTGTGCAAACTAAATTGGTTTGTACTGGGCTGTGCTCTTCTACTTCATATTTCAAAAATTATTCTAAAAATATCCGAAAATATCATATGACTTTTTCATGTTCCTAACTTTTATTTACAATTGCAAATATATTACTAATTAGTAATTAATATACATTAAGATTTTAAAATACTAAAATGGTAGTACAGGGCATTTCATCACAACCGTGTGAATATATAGGCTACTTACACTTAGGTCCATAGAACTTAAAATATATTTTTAAATACAATTTATGAACAAGAAAAGTTTCTTAAATTCCTATGAAAGTAAAATATAGATGAAACTATGCTTATTTTGAAGTCGGAGTCGGTACCTTTCTGCAGACTCCAACTCCACCCGAAATTGGTTAAAACTCCTATTCTGACCCCACAGCCCTGGTTTTTATAGCAGTGGTTTCCCATCTATTGCAAGTTTTGACACAAATTTTTGTCTTTGAGACTATCATGACATTATGATAACCTTCAAGCGTTCAAATTCTACTCTAATTATTATTTATACTGCTTCTTACTAGCCGCACTAGCTTTCCGCATTTAATTACCCTAATGGTTTTGAGGAATTTAGAGGATATTTTTCCGCATTTGGGTTGAGGAATAAAGGCAAACCATTTAATAAATATCACCCTCAGTAGACCCGGCCATAATTTGATTTAATGTTAATGGGGAAACTTATGCCATCAATGCTCCGAGAAGACGAAGAAAATAAATGGTACAGAACTCCACACGAAATTTCTAGCTCTATTTTTTAGAAATGAAGATATTTACTCAAAACTCGTAATATAATATACACTAGCAAAGCCGAGAACAAATTGTGCTAGACATAAGTAAAACACTTTTTATTAATGGTTTTAAATTTCATAATTTTATTTTTAAAGAATAAACGTCTTCATTTGGATCAATACAAAATATCGATATTAGGTTCTCAAGGGTCAAAACTTCGTATTAAAATTTTGACTTCCGGTTAAAATTTTCGTCATTTTATTAGGGGATATCTTATGGTTATTGCATTGCTATTAAATTTCTCTTTTATAAATTTTGACCAATTAAATAGTTAATTATTTACTATTGAGTCTACAATGAGAGAGATAGAATCGTTATAACAGATTTTGAGAAAATTGAATTTTTCTCTTTTCATCCTTTAGTAGTAAACTGCTATTAATTTTAGGGTTAGACAGACGGCGTTGCTAAAACCACATTTTAGGGTTCGAGGATCATGAAACTTCGACATCCATCAACATTTCAGGCTAGATTTTTAACTGTCGCAATACTATACCTTTAGTGTTCGAAAAGTTAAAAAGATACATATATTTCGTATAACTTGAAAGTTATTGATTTTATAAAAATTTGTTGCGGATAAAATATTTGTTTTGTAAATAAATCTACATTTTTACAATGATAAGTAATTTCATATATCAAATAGTTTCAGAGATATGATAAAAAGTGAGAATTTATGCATCAGGTCGGAGCCCTTTAAGTCATTTTGCCAAACCCCTCGGGACAACCCTATGAAAACCTTAGATACAAGGTCTTAGCCCAATCGGTAAAATAGTTTAGGCTCTAGTTGGAAATACAGACAGACAGACGAAAATTCAAAAAACACTTTTTCAGATTCGGGGGGTCATGAAACGTCGAGATTCATCAAAATCTCGAGTTCGAGTTTTTTGACGATCACAATACTTTCTCTACCTATAAGATAGCGAGAAAGTAAAAAGAGGGGAGATAAGATATGTTATATTCAAATCATCTGATGTATGACTAAAGTTTTCTTTTTTTTTTTCATGCAAAGAACTACTAGTTTAAATTCTGGAGTTTAATCACAAATTTATAAATATTATAGTATTTCTTAGTTCTTTTTTTATGGATTTCTCTGTTTTTCCCGTTTTTTTCCGGACACAGAAAACTCCCTGTGTTTTGCTGATTCTTTAAGTTTTCCAGGTTAATGGAAACCAATGTTACAGCTTTATCGTGACACATTTAACAATGCATCTAATGCTAAATTAAACTGAGAAGAAGTTTTCAAAGTTGAGATACCTCGATTGTCTTAGTTCTTTTCAAATGGGTGAGAATGTGTCCTCTAGATAGAAGCAGCGCCTTGAATTTCTAGCTTTAACAGAAAACTTCCGCCTACCTTGTCACTCTTCGCCCAAGCGTGTCCGTTTTACCATCACCACCGGAATAAATAAACACTGCACCTTAAGGCGGCCACCTCAGTCAGCGAAAACGTATCAATCGCTCTCAGGACACAGGGCTTAAAATACAATGGATTGTGCTGTTTTCTAGAACCATTTCTATTTTTTGTCTAAGCTTGTACTTGATTTCGAGCTTAGCCTACAGCCACCGTTTGTCATATCAATAAGACAGAAAACTATGATACTTCTTATTTCAAGGTAAAGAGAAAAGCTCACTGATGATTCTTTAAAAAAAATTGTGAGTACCAAAAAATTACATTTCTTAGAGGAAGGTTAAACCTAAAGTCCTCTTTCATAGCCACGCTAATATGTTTAAACATTCATTGTTACTTTTCCACAATTTTTTTTCCTATTAATAAAACTAAAAATACAGAGTTGTTAAGGAAAAAGAGCCCGGTTGGAATTTGGGAATATATTTTTGCGTGAACCATTATTTTGAAATAATACGTATAAACGAATGTCTGCGTGGCAAATTTTTGCTTGATGAAGCAGCTCCCTTAAGTTAAATGAATTGTGAAATATTTACGATGGTTTTAAAATTGTGTGCAGTGGAAGATATCGGCAAGGAGCTCCCCCCCTCCCACCGTAGTCGCCAAGAATAAACTGCGCATGTGCAATACAAATATAGGCTCCACGGTTTCAAATGTTTGTACACTTTGAACCAAACAAATACCTCTCTCTCACATTCAAATAACCTTGGCCTTGACCGACACGCGCGTATAAAACTCTCACAAGCCTCCAGTTTCTCAAACAAATAAACAGCTGACATCCATTTTATTTTTAAAATCTTTTAAAATGTGGTAGCTTTATTATTATTTTTAGATCATTTTTTGTGCCCCTCTTAGTAATACTCGTCCGGGATATTTGTATACATACTATAATTGGTTAGGAAGGTGGAAGGGATGATTTAGAGCAGCGATTATTAACCGAGGGACCATAGCCCTCTGGGGGGGTTGCGAAAGGTTTTTTGGGAGGCCTCAAAAAAATAATTTAAAATGTTATTTGCTTATTATTGAAGACAATTATTTTAAATTTTACGTTTTGGAAGAAAGAATGAGATGATCGTAAGCATGAAAGTACAGTATATTCTCACCCGCCTCGGTGGCGTAGTTGGCTAACGCGCTAGTCGTGTTGAGCCCGACTGCCGAGGACGGGGAGATCGAGGTTCGAATCTCGGTCGGGTGAACTGGGGGTGGTTTTTCCTAAATGGTTTTCCACTCTCCCTCCACGCAAATGTGGGTTCACTTCCTCTATTCAACCTTCCCAATTCCTAATCCATTAGCGTAATTAGTACTTAAGCGTATAAACCGAACGGGTAGTAAGACGCGGTGCTAAATAATAATAATAATACAGTATATTCTCGATTTTCAGGGGCAATGGAGGGGAGGGGAAGCACGGATAATAGGAATCACGGATAGTACATATAATCCCTATCTGTTTATCAACGCCATTCAACATTTGTTGCCCTTTGTTTTTACTTATTTATATGAAAAGGGATTTTCCACAATGGTAAATATTAAAACGAAGCAGCGAAATCAACTCCAAATCGACTCCTACATGTCAATACCATTAAGTAATACATTCGATACAAGAAGACAAATTACTGGAAAGTGTTCAACAGCAGAGGTCCTATTAAACACATTTAGGTAAGTTAACTTATGTTTTCTATTCGTTTGTTGCTATAATCAGTAAATAAAGCCAATATTTTAAAATAAGTCTTAATGATTTATATGTTAGTAAAAACTATGAGGCCGCGAAAATATTTTAGGATTTTTAGGGGGCCGCGAGAAATAAAAGTTTAAGAACCACTGATTTAGAGCATTTGCGTGGAGGGAGGGTGTGTAAACATTTAAGAAAAGAACCTCAGTTCACCCAGCCGGGATCTACAGTCACCGGTAAATAAAACTTGACAATACTGACGTCATAGGGACAGTTTCATAATCAAATTGAGTATACGCCTCAAGTGCGGCGCTATACTAAATACAAGACGACACCTACCTAAGCTCGAATGGAATGGGTTGGTTTCGCATATGAAACTGGGTCATTTCATTCTGGTCTAGGAGGTAGGTGTCGTCTTGTACTTAGTATAGCGCCGCACTTGAGGCGTGCTCAGTCTATGAAGGTGGCCGCTCTCAGTTTGTGTGTCAGTCGGGATGGTGAAGGCAAGTACGTGTTAAAACATATGTTATGAATGGCTTAATCAGGTGGGCTGAGGCGTCAAACTCGTGGGGATTTGGTTTTTCGATTATGGGGAAGATGTGATCAAAACCAAGTTAGATATTAAGGTTTTCTTGCTAAATAGTTTTTTAATTTCTTTTCACGCAAATTCTTGTGCATTTTATTTAAACTTAACCCTAATCATTCCTACCACATTTGTGTAAATATGAATATATACCGGATGGATATCAATACGCTAAAAAAGGAGGTGCCTGTGCACATAGGATAGTAAAAATAAAGATACAGATACTTTATATTATCGTGGAATTTGTAGCGTTTGCAAGTAAACATCCATACAGAGAGCCATGTCATTTACTTTACTCTAAATACCAAATATAAAAAACGATCCGAACCATGGTGGAGGCCTGGCATTCCACATATTCACAAGTTGTGATTAATACACGTCTTGTCAGAGGTTAAGGAAGGGTTAGGCAATCAGATAAATCTCTGTTGGATCCGAGGATTGAACCCTGGAACTCCAGCACAGAAGTCCAACAACTTACCCCCAGACCGAATTCTAGAGAAACAATAATGTATTGTTATATTTAATACATTCCACTAGATACAAATATGTTATGCAATATTTAATACATTCCTCTGGATACAAACTTTTTGCTATATCTTTATTTTATACATCCCTCTGAACACAAATATATTTTGCTATATTCAATATAATCCTCTTGATACAAATATGTCTTGTAACATTTAATTTAAATGTTTATTTACACATTTTTTTATATCAAGAGAAAGTATTGTAACCACAAACATTTTCTGCCTCTAGATTATGATAAATATATTTACGTTTTATATGTTTCCGAACAAAAAAAAAGGATTTTAAATTCTATATGTCTGTCAGTCTGTATATGCCTGACCACGGATCCAAAAGGGTTTGATGTATTTCACTCACTATATATCTTGGTGTCAATACATAAGGAATTGTATTTTTATTTTGACCATAGCCTTCAATTTAAGGGTAGTTTACATACAGATGAGTGATTTTTTTAATTCCAAATTTTTCTATTATGGCTCCAACAATTTTGGACATCTAGGGAATAGTTAACAACCCAAATATCACTGTATGATTGTAAATCTGGTAAAAATTCGTTAATGGGTAGTTTACTGATGAGATATTTTAGAAAATTTGATATATTACGAAAATTATTTCAACGATTTAAAAAAAAATGTAGGTGTGGAGAATGTTTGACATAAGAAACGAAACTGTATAATTATTTTATGAAGGTAAATTCGTTCAAGGATAGGTTAATAACGATAGATTATTTTCTAAATTTGAATTTTTTTAGAAATGGCTCTAAAAACTGAAATTTTACTAAAATAGCTCTAAAGATTTTGTTTTGTTTTGTTTGTGTTTGGAGACTGTTTCACATCATAATGAATAAAGATTTTTTTTCTAAAATAAACTATTTTAAGGATAGTTTATTTATGACCAATTTTAGAAAATTTGAAATATTTCGAAAATGACCTTTATTTTATTTTATTTTTTTCTACCCCAAACTTTAATAATACATTAAGCCTATATGAAAATGTGTATGAGTGTATCATAATATTTATTTTTATTGTATTTTATAGAATTAGCCCTAGTCTTATAGTCCTAGTCCTAGTAATGTAATACATTTAGGCCCATAAACTACAAGTCTGAATAAAAGTTCCTGTATCTTGGTTCATAATATTGAGCTGGACTCATAATTAATATTCTAAACCTGATTAGATGTTTTTCTTTAGCACCTCCTTTTAATAACTGTCTAGGTTATACACGTTACATAATTATTTTTTTAGTGATGTAATATACAATATATAGGAAAAGTTCTAAGTTATTTATAATCAAAATGTTTTTTTTATTGTTTCTGGGTAAGTACAAAAAGTTCTAAAGCTGTTTTAAAAAGCATCAACATTTTAACATATAAACAAACTAAGAGATATTATATTATGATAACAGTCTATGTTTATTCTTTCAGTACTG
Organism: Timema bartmani; assembly: GCA_902151455.1. Classification (NCBI taxonomy): domain Eukaryota; kingdom Metazoa; phylum Arthropoda; class Insecta; order Phasmatodea; family Timematidae; genus Timema; species Timema bartmani. The sequence goes on from CABFWB010000099.1 coordinate 204,422, forward strand.
ATAACTACTGTTATTAATATCTCTCTTTTGATGCGAGTACAGTATCGATAGTTATCTGCCGATACTATAAATTAGCATGATAATTATATAGTATCTTTACAGATTCCGCAGTGGCACCGGAACTTTTTTGTCCAGAAGAGGGGCCCGGTTAAGTGAGGTTGAGTAAAAAAATATGAGTTAGTCGGACCAAAAGAACGTCGTGTCTAGGTTAAGTTAGGTTGAGTAAAAAAACACCGATGAAACTGTGATTAGTGTAGGGGAAAACGGGAGGAGGACGTTATGTTCAGATTAGGTAGGTTTGATTAAAAACACACGGGTGGAGGGGGATGGAACAACGCACATATAAAAAATTTAAAATGAGGTAGGACAAGATAATAAGATAGAACAATGCAATTGTAGATTTTAGTATCACTGAATACACGAAAATAAAGTGTCAGTTTAGTGAGTACAGAAATAAAAATTAAAACATTTTTATAAAAATTTTACAACTTAAATAATTAGTGCTTGAAAATTTATTCATAATTTTCACTATGTCAACATTATCAATTAATTATGTGTATGCCTTAATAAAAACATATGTTTTAAAAGTTTTTGTGTCACGGTTGTTCGGATGCATGTTTCAACTCAATGTAGCGTTGAAAATGATATTGCAACTGTTGCAGATGTGATTGGGACCACCAATTTTATTGTAATTATAAGTGGACAAGTAGCTCAGGAAATAGTTTCTTCGTTTAAGGTTGCATATCTTTGAATTTATTTACAAAGTCTTATTTGGTTTGAAATAAATGTTCGATGAATTCCTTTTATCTGCTAGGCTTGGCTCATCAATTTCAAATTCAGATATAGTTTCCAAGAATTTTCTCTCAACGTTTTCAACTAATCTTCACCTTCACAAATGAATTATGAGAGCTCAAAATCGGTTTTAACAACATTGTTTTAGGCATAAGCAAATTGTTATTGCTCACACGTCAAAAGTAATGTATAAAACAAAACAAAAATTCAAACACGCCAGTGTCTATAGCTATGAACCAACTATGTGACCTCATAGCAAAGGCTACGCAATACAGAGATCACGAAAAAATTAATAAAAAGTGATAAAAATCAAACACGCCAGTCTGTATAACTAAACAAATTACGTGACCCCATAACACAGGCTATACAATATGAGAATCACGAACCATTTTATAAAAACGGAGGAAAATCAAACATGCCAGTCTCTATGACTATAAACAAATAGGTCTATGTCACATCAAAGCACGGGCTATACAATTTTCCTATCATCACGTCCCATGTTTACTATCTGTTCAGGTTATACGCATATATGATATTTACTCTAATTGGGTTGAGAGGAGGAAGGAAGCATTTTAAAGGTAATATACTTTCATTTTAGTGGAAGGAAAGTGGGAAACCATTTAGGAAAAAACAACCTCAATAGATCTTACCGGGATTCGAGCCCCAATCTGCCATCATAAACAGGCCAGTCTAACACGATAGTGACACCTTAGACCATTAGGTCACTGAAGCTGGTGGCTACACAATACACAAATCAATAAAAAATGAAGACAGAGAAAAATCAAATACGCCAGTCGATATAACTATAGAAAAATCATGTAACTTCATAGCACAGGCTACGCAATGTATAGAATACAACAACAAAAATGTAAAAATTGAGAAAAATTATATACCTCAGGTGTGGATTCAGGGAGGGGGGGTCAAAGGGTCAGTTGACCCCCTGTGAATGTAAAAAAAATTAATAAAAAAAACAAAATGAAAGTTCAAATTTTAGAAATAAAATACAGCACAGATAAATTATACCATTTATTTGTCTTTTTACGCGCAGACACCTCTTAGGCCGGGTCCACATGTGCGTTATTCGTCCACGTTTATTCAATTTTCGGACACGTGCGTTATTCGCCCACGTTTAATAAATGCTCACTATGACTCATGCAAGTGTGAAAAAAATATTCGTTTACATGTACGAATATTTGTCATGCATTGCGAGTAACGAACATTGTTCCGCATAGAAATGGTATGACTACCAAACATCAAAGAAGACTAATCATCGCCTGAGAGCAGTTCATCCACGAATACCGAATATAGAGTATGTGTGGATGGCAGGAGCGACGTAAATGTGGGGGACTCTGATCCCCTGGAAATAATTGGCTCCTCCCTGGAATAAATTCCCCCCTAGATATATTTTAAATCCTCTGATATTATATAATATGAATCTGAAAGATGGCCTTAAATCAAACTCCAAATGATTTCTAGATGCATTCCATTTTCAAAAATTTGCCAGATAGGAGCACTTTAAATAACTACTAGACTAGGGGCATATAACTGGCAGAAAAATTCAAGGGAGGAAAGCTCAAATATCTTATAAGGTCATCCAAATTTAATTAATGTTTAGGGGAGGACAACTCCAAATAGCTTCTAGATACATGTCATTTTGAAGAGCTTTCAAGCGAGGACCACCCCAAATAGCCTAGTTTCTGAAATAATTCAATTTTCAAAAATTTTTCGGTGGAAGACCACTTAAAAGATTATCTTCTAGAGGTATCTAACCATCCTAAAATGTTATGGTGAGGCTCACTCTAAATAGCTTTGAAGGGCATCCAAATTTCAAAAATGTCCAGGTGAGGAACATTTTAAATGGAGGCTTATAATTTATATAAGAATCTAATTTAAAAAAAATCAAGGCAAAGACTACTCATAGTTTCTATAACCATTTTTCAAAAAAATTGTTTGGAGGGAAGCCCACTCCAAATAATTTATAAAAACTATCTGATTTTTAAAAATTGGAGAGGATTATCAGGTTTTAAAACATACATAAGATCAAATATGAATGAGAAATTATTAAATGGTTTCAAAAAGAAATCTAACATTGTACGTAACTATGTTGTTTATAACAATGCCCCCCCTATGAAAATGATCTGGATCCGCCCCTGTACACCAGTGTATATAATGATAAATACATCACGTGGTATCATAGCACAGGCTATACAATACACAGATCACGAAATTTGTTTAAAGAATGGAGAAAAATCAAACACACCGGTGTATATATATATATATAAAATACAAATCACGAGTGTTATTGTCTAGCATGGGCACTCTGTATGTACTACAGATGGCGAACCTATGAGTCATGTCGAGAACAAAATATATAATTGATTTAAACCGGGTGTAAATTTCTCACCAACAAGTTTGTTTACAAAACTTAAGGCTGAGAACAAGAATATTACTTTAATTTTGCTTTTTTATTGCTTTATTTAAACTTGAATTCAACCTCAACAAGACTTTTAATATATTTTGATATTGTGAAATGTTCCATAAAAAAAATCAGAAATTCGAATTTTGAGTAAAGGATGAGCCTAATCAAAATTGGTCAATGTTAAGTTACTGGTCTCTAGAATCATAAGTCACTTTTTAAACGACTTTTCAAAGACCCTTGTCTCCGGTCGAGAAAATAGGGAAGGGGGGCAATGTCACAGAAAGTGTTGCCCAGGGTACTTCTATCGAGGTTTTCTCGCGTCGTGCCCACAATTAGATGATGTAATGATAGTGATTATGAAGGTGTGGATATATATATATGTTATTCATAATATAGAAAAATTTGTTGGCAAAAAAAATTGATGGTGATTGCCGCGCATCTAGAAAAAAATATTCTCATGTCACTTTTGGCACGCATGCCATTGATTCGCCAGCCCTTCCCCTTGGGTTAAGCGGCTGACCTTTAGATTATGGCCACAGCATCCGCAACGCTATCAAGTAAAGAACCAAAAAATTACACCGGGTTAGCAACTTAGTAATGAAACGTCCCCC
>CABFWB010000099.1:208283-243939 GCA_902151455.1 Timema bartmani
CCGGGGTAGCAACTTAGTAATTGAACGTCCCCCCCCCTCCCCCCCCCCCCAATCTCCTCCATAATTCAATATCACGATAACCTCATGAGTTGAGTGAGGTTAGTACCACGGCCTTGGGAAAGGGGTCACCGTAGGTCACATAGCCCCGCGGACGACACGGACAATCGTAGGAACGCATCATAAAATTAAATATTGCGTTAGAACTGAACGTCTGCGAGACAGTTTCTCGTTTACTGAGGTAACTATTTCTAAAACAAGTTTGAAAACAAAGATAACGTGAGTGCGCATCGAGTATTCTGTAGTTGCTACCTCGTTGCTTATGTCATGGTAGTTGATATCAAAGTTTCATTACAAGTTTCTCTATGCGAGGTGGAGTACGCATTGACGCACTTAGTTTGTGATTGAGGAAAGGGTCTAGCGGTGTATTAGCCATCTCCTAGATTGCCAATAATTTTAATAAAAATATTTCACAGTTATAAAAGTTACTAGAACTAATGTCATGTATTTATGTGTCAAGTGATGAGGACTGTAGTCGACACTTTCAATAGATGCTATTTATTATCAATACTTATAAAATAATAATAATATAGCAAAATGTTATCAATGTTGACAGCAAAAATGTATTTGTGTTTTCTATAAGTAAAGCCAAACGTCTGTTCTTAGGAAAATCAAGGTAGACCTATAAATCTAATATAAACTACTGAAGGTATGTTGAATAAGCCATATTTTTAAAACATGCTTACGACTTGACATTTAAAAGGCGTATCATTGTCTATATTAATATTGACCTTAAGAATCAAACTTTGAAAAAATATACTAAAATAGTTTCAGAAATATAGTACCTCTTCACTATCCACAATGGGGGCTAAGATTAAGATTAATTTTCTCACTGTACTCTCTTAAGTTTAATGTTGTTAAGGTCCTGAACCTTAGCTTAGTTATATGTTCATATTAATCTTGAACTAAGGATCCCAGGCTCGATTACCGGCATGACCAAAAAAATTACTATCAGTGAAATTTGTGAATTAACGACTGGTGTTGAGTTGGTTTTATAATTAAGTTTGTTTGTAAATTGTGGCTAATATGTCGGTTCAGTACATTACATTACATTACATTACATTACAATACATTCAAGTAAAAAATAATTAGTACGATACAAACGTATAAACTTTTAGTATATTATATAGCTTGGACAACTTGTCCAAAAATAGGTTTCCAGTAAACTATCCTTAGGTATGTTTTCCTTAGAAAAACAATCGGATCAAATCATTAATCACAATAAACACTTTTCATTTAATGTAATATATTTTAAAAATATTACTAAATGAAATAAAAAGATTAAATTGTTGTTATTAGCACCACGTCTTACTACCCGTTTAGGTTATACGCACAAATTATTAAAAAACAGTTATTTGTAGAATATCCTCAAATTATTTTTATTTGTAATAAAGATATATTTTCTATCATAAAACACAATCATATATTTATTTTGAACCTTAAAGGCCATTATTGAAAAATATTAAACTTTTTTATAAGTGAAATACCCTTAAATTAATTTATCTTTGAAAATAAACATCCATTATTATACAGATTCATGAATAGTAGTCCTAAGTTACTCATTTTGAACAAAATCGCTTACAGTTTTAAAATATTTTTCAATGTTCAAAAATCAATTTTGAGTAAACTGCCCTTAATTTAAGGGCTAGGGTAAAAAAAAAGATCCAGAGGTATAGCCATATAACATATAATTATTATGTCTGAAAAAATCCATTAAACCATTTTAGATATCCAATAGACCCGGGCACATACAAGAGTTGAGTCCATCAACACAGGGCTTCGCTAGTATCACTGCTGCGGATGATAGGACTAACCGCAGCGATCCTAGTGGTGAAGGACTCAAGCTGCCAAAAGGAGCGCAACCATTTTAACCTGGAGGTTGAGTGTCTGGGTATATTATTTGTCTGTGGCCCAGGGACATGGATATAAAATGGTAAAATCTACTTTTTTGGGGGTTCGGAGGACATAAAACGGGAAAAATTATCATAATATTGAGGTAAAAAAGTTCACAATTTCAATACTTTTTCTTTATAGCTACGAGAAAGAAAAATAAAGTTGGATTTTAAGATTAACTGACCCACCTAACAGGTAGACCAGAAATTGTCCCATGTATTTATCCTAATGAGGCAGGTAAGTGTCAGGGAGGTTTGAATTGAGAGGAGGTACGTCTTCATTCACGTGGAGGAAAAATTGGAAACCGTTTAAAAATAAATGGTATAGAACTCCGCACGGACTTTCTCACTCTATTGTTTAAAAATGGAGATATTTACTCAAAACTCGTAATATATGTGAAACAAAATAATATACACTAACAACCCCGAGCAAAAATTGCACTATATTTATGTGAAACTTTTTTGAGTCCCTGTTTTAAATTTTATAATTTTATTTCTTTTTGAGAGACTTACTTATATTTTATGACTCTATGGAATTGTAGAATTATTGTGCTAAAACTTTAGTATCTCTTTACAACTAAAAGCCAGGAATGCCAGGCCTCCACCGTGGTTCGGACTCCACGTTAAAATGTAGGTTTTCCATTTCATCTCACAATCACCCTACTAACACACATTAGCGTAAATGCGTTTAACTCGAACGGGTAGTAAGATGCGGTGCTAATACTACTACTACTACTACTACTACTAATAACAATAATAATTATTATTATCATTATCATTATTATTATTATTATTATTATTATTATTATTATTATTATAACTAAAAGCTCACAAAATTGTATTAGTATATTTGCCAATATTTCAGAAACTGTTGGTTTCATAAAAAATATTTCATTTAACAGTTTTTTTATTTTTAATAGTACTACAATTTTGCAATGATAAGATATTTAGTATCTCAAATAGTTGCGGAGATACTGAGATTTCTACTTCTGTAAGGTACCCTAAAATTCATTTTCATGGGAAAATGAAAATAGCCAGTTTATTTATAATCTTAATCAACGCCTATATACGAATTTTAATCAAAATAGTTAGAGCCGATTTTGAGAAAATCGATTTTTTCTCTTTTCGCCCTTTATAAAACTACTCTTAATTTTAAGTTTTAACCGACACACAGACAGATGGCATTGCAAAGACCATTTTTAAGGATTTGGGGGGGGGTCATGAGACGTCGACATCCATCAACATTTCAGGTTAGATTTTTTTTACGGTCGCAATTTTTAACCTTTAGTGTTCGAAAAGTTAAAAAATATATGTATTTGCGTATATCTTGAAAGTTATTTGTTTTATAAAAATATGTTTTGAATAAAATATTTGTATTATAAAGAGTTCTACATATTTGTAATGATAAGTAATTTCATATCTCAAATAGTTTCGGAGATATGATAAGAAATGATAATTTACGCATCAAACCGGAGCCCTTAGAGTCGAGATATTGAGAGTAGCCATTTTGTTTGGAATATTTCTAAATGTTTAGAAATGAAATTTAATCAAAATTGTTAAGAGCCGATTTTGAGAAAATCAACTTTTTCTCTTTTTGCCCTTCAGTAAACTACCCTTAATATTAGAGGTAGATATCCAATTCCAAACCCCCTTGGGGCAACCCTATGAAAACCCTAGATACCAAGTTTCAACCCGATTTGTAAAATAGTTTAAGGCACTAGTCGGAGGTACAGACAGACAGACAGACGGAAATTCAAAAATCACCTTTTCTGATTCAGGGAGTCATGAAACGTCAATATTCATCATAATCTCTAGTTCAACTTTTTTGACGATCAAAATACTTTCTCTACCTGTAAGATAGCGAGAAAGTAATCAACACAAAGCCGCCCACTAAGCCCTAACCTTACCTGCCACCCTCAAAGCAAACTTGACGAGACTTACATCTTTGCCTCCGTGCCCACTGGTGTGAGCTAGTGGGTAGTATACTACAAATACTACTATATGCACCTACACCCTTGTTTAGGAGACCCCTGGTTCAATTCCACGTAGTGCTAAGATATTTATTGTTTATATGTGGGCTCTACCTGCTGTCTAACAGTATCATTAGACGTACTGCATAGTGAGTTTGTAAGTCATTTACCAATATAACCTGGTTGTTTAGAAAGCACATAGTAAAACAATATTTATTTATTGTCCAGCGAATTTTCCTCTTCCCCTAAACTTCAAAGTAGGCAATACAATTGTCATAAAAAAAAAATTAAAATGCATCAAAGTTCAATCGACACTAACAAAATTAAAATGAATAAAATGAAACAATTTAGGAACGCTTCTAGTAGGTAGTTGCTACGCTTGACGACAGTTGAAACTGCTGAGGTTTATTACCAGATCGACCGGTTCGAAGTACAGTTACTGAACTAAAAACATTGAACATACAAAACGTTTACAGCATTTTAAATCCAAATATAAAAGCGTATTTTTAAAACGTAGCAATCTAACAGAAGTAGAATTACAAAATAAACTTAAATTAGGACAGCACCAAACGCTCAGAATTAGCATTAGGAATTGTAATCCAATATCTGGGTTATATGACGAATACATACACATGGATATAGATTTACAAACTAAATTAACGTAAAACAGCAACATTTTACTCACAACACTAACCCTAGGAGTTGTAATATCTAAGTAACAAGAATACAACAAAGAAAATATGTATTTTTTGTGTTCCATGTATTATGTATTTCCTGTCAGAAACTATCCACACAAGTACACTAATAGGGTGGGAATAAGAGAGGTGGAATTTAGAGGAAATTCACCTGTATTTTCATGGAAAAAAAGTGGTAAGCCGGTTAGGAGAATACCCCAGTACTCCCGGGCAGGATTTCAACCCCAACCTCCCTGTCAAAGTAAAAGGATTAAACGAGACTGCAGCCTTTTTCTTCAAGCACTCTTATGTGAACCACAGGATACAGTCCTAAACACTCTAGAACACAACACTAAACATCAAACACCAGCACTAAAAATGACTGATATATGTATAAATAACTAAAAATTATGTTAATGCCCAGCTGTTACTGAACCAAGAACTCTCTAAACATTTAGCAATCAGGTCTGGCTATTAAAATAATCATCATAACGCGCATTGGAAATAATTGTGTCAGTTTCATATACCCTAAGCCCTAAAGCAGGGATCCCCAACATTTTAGACCAAAGGAACCTTTGCACCAGAAAAAATACAAGCAGGAGCCCTCGTTATGTTTACACTAATATTATAAATTATATTAATAAAAAAATGTTATTTTTCAAGTATACAATTATAAAACATATGTTCAGGCAGTGCTTTTGGAAAATGTCGTTTATTCAGATTTAAAATAAATGGTAGGCCTAGCACACAATCGCATAAACTTTTTCATATTGTGTGTTATAGTTTCGAAGAAAATTTTCAAAACTAAGTTTTAATCATAAAAACCAAGTCCTCATCTTGTTAATCACAATAATCACACTTTATACATAGATTTTAAACCAAATTGTTCAAATATATTTAACAAAATTCAAATTTTCAAAACTACGTTAGGGCCATTTTAAAAATCTTTCCTATTTAAAAAAAATCAGTTATCAGTAAACTACCCGTAAGTGATTTTTTACCCTGAAAATAAGTAAACAGTGCAAGCTTCTATGTCTAATACCATCAAGATACCCATTTGGAACCAAATCATTAGAACTATTTGTAATATATTTATAGTTTTTTAAAAATCTGTCTTCAGTAAATTACCGATAAATGAGTTTTACCTCGAAAACCACTATAAATTGCTATGTGTCATGTCAAATACTCCCAACATATCCATTTGGAACCAAATCATTAGAGCCATTTTTGAAATATTTGAAGTTTTTGAAAAATCAGGGTCATTAATAAACTACTCAAAAATAGTTTTTACCCCAAAAACAAATATAGGCCTACTTTATTAAATGTCATATCAAATACTCTCAAGACATCCATTTCGAACCAAATCATTAGTCATTTGTAAAATATTTTTAAGTTTTTGAAAAATAATATTCACTACCCATAAATGAGTTTTACCCCCAAAATATGTTATATGTTATGTCAAACACTACTAAGATACCCATTTGTAACCAAACCCGTTAATCCATTTGCAAAATATTTTAAGTTTTTGAAAAACTAGTCATCAGTAAACCACCCTTTAACGATTTCCCCCCCAAAAACCAATTATATAGTGCAGTTTTCCACATCAAACAAATCCTAGATAGTATACTTTTTTAAACAAAATCGTTTGAGCCATCTTTGAGAAACTTGAAATTAAAAAAAATACTCATCAGTAAACTGCTTTTAATTGAAGGGTTAAGGTAAAAAAAAACTGTTTTGTGGTATTGCCCTATAACATCTACAGAATTGTACAATTCACATTCTACTTTCTCTCGACACCTCGAGGAGAAAGTTCGTCAAAAAAAAAACTAGCTCGATATTTTGATTAATGTCGACGTTTCATGACCCCCTGAAACAAAAAAGGGGTTTTTGCATTGCCGTCTGTCTGTCTGTACCTCGGGCTGGAGTAGAAACTATTTTACCGATGGGCTATAGCTTGGTATCTAGGGTTTTCATAAGGTACCCTGAGAGGTTTTTCAATTTTTATAAATCTAACCCAAAAACTAAGGGTAGTTTACTGAAGGGCAAAAAGAGAAAAAACAGATTTTCTCAAAATTTACTCTAACGACTTAGATTAAATTGTATATATATATATTGTTTATCACTATAAATAATATGGCAGCTCTAATTTTATCATGAAAATAATTTTGAGGGTAATTGACATGGGAGAAATTTTCCAATTTTTATAATTTCTACGCAATTATTTGAGATCTAAAATAACTTAACGATGTAAAATTATAGTGCTATTAAAGATACAAATCTTTTATTTGAAATATATTTTTATAAAACCAATAATTTTTAGCTATAAGCAAATATATATGCTTTATAATTCAGGTCTTTGAAAATTAATTTGATTCTTATGCTATTTGGTGTACAAAGATGTTTTTCTTTTCTCAATTTTTCTCTAAAAGTGTTCCTAGTTCCTAATGCCATTGAGTAAGTAACTAACAGTGTAAATTATTTCATTTGTAATCTTTGGTGTAGTGTTTCTATAAGAATTTATAGACCTATTATTTCGTTTCACAAATACTACGAACTTTTAGTTAATCGCTGTAGAAAGTTTGTGTGATGCAATGTACCATTTATTTGGGTTCCTGTTCATATAAAACTTAAAAATTCGTCATAATCTTGATGTCAATTTTTTTCATAATAAAAATACTTTCTCTTGATATGAGAAAGAAAAAAATTGGCAATCCAATTTAGTAATTTTTATAGTGTGAAAAATCAATAAAGAATATTCTAAAACTGCCTCAAAAAGCCTTAAAGACTGGTGAAACCCAATTTGAAAAACGCTGCCCAATAAAAATATCAGGGAAAAGTAGACACATGGTTTGACTGTCAAGATGTCAGGGTGTATTGAGGAAAGTTATTCATTTGTTTCCCAATCTTCTTTCGGGCAAATATGGGATCAACCCCGTCATTTAAGAGTAGTTAAATGGGGATACCTTGGAAGGGTAGTGAAACGTGATCCGAAAGAAATTCAATAAACCAGTATATATATTTTTTTCTAACAATATCTTTAAGGTACGACAAGGTGTCCAACCCACGACACCAACCTACGAGATATTAGAAAGGATGCGATCCAAATCGGTGATCTTGCAGCCAAAGTCACTCGCATTAGGCTGGATTGCCGGTGATGGGGAGATTAGCTCAGGGGTGCAGAATATATTTTTTTTACTAAATGGTTTCATGTATAAATATATGTATAGCAAGAACGGCTATTAAGATTTGGTGCCAAATAAAAAAGTGCATATGTTTTTGGAACAGTGTGTCAATTTCATGGTCTCCGAGGTATTATCAGCACCGGTGCATTTGTACACGTTATCTTCCAGGTGCAAAAGTCACATTCAGATATCTATTTAAAAAAAAAAATTGCACTAGACACAAACAAATAAACCTACAATGTGAAATGTTATAATCTTATCTGGTTTACTAAGTAAACCTATTTGACAATAATGACAATAATTTTTAGGACAAGCAGCCAGCTATATTAAAAAACATAGATAAACTTGCAAAAGGGTATTATATTTTAATTTCTAATAAAAAAAAGTATTTTAATCATGAAAATTTTCCACCTTGAGATTTAATGTAACTTGACACTATGTCCCCCTAAATAAGAGTAGGGCTTATTATTCTGTTTGTCAGTATCTAGCATTACAGCCGAAACAGCTTACCGGATCTCGTTAAAACCTTATATTTAAATGTTATGTAGTCAAACAGTGAGTAGAAATTTAGATCTAGCTCTAAAATTAAGGGCAAGTGAATTATTTTTGAAAGTTAAAACTCTTTAGAATATGTCTCTAACTATTTGGTTAAAAATTAATGTCTGAGGAGTGTTTACATTAAAGATAACTCCGTGTAGGCCAACTGATTTTTCAGCACAAGATTGATTTAGGTTTAGTTTACAGTTGACTTACATTTTGAAAATTCCAAATTTTAGGAAATATTAATAGATTGTTTACTCAAAATATGTCTTAGAGGAGTGTACACTATTGTATTGCAAATAAAATGTGTATATTAGTTTTTCGGAGAAGAAGTGATTCAAATATAGTCTACAAACTGCTTTTTGAAAATTCTAAATTGTTTTAGTATGTCTAAAGTTCAAAATGGATATTTGAGGTGTGCTTTACATTATAAATAAGAATGATTATTGTCTTAATGTTTTTTAAACATCAGAGAATAGTTTACTAAAAACTTGTCTAAACAACAAAATTTCAAGGAGTGGTTTTAACAGTTTGATTAAAATTAAACTCTAAAGACTGTACAAATGATTATCAAAATAATATGTTTGTATATCTGATAAAGCCTTATTTAGGGGTGGTTTAATGATAACTGATTTAAATATATATATATAATATTCCAAACTATACTAAATTAGGCCTTTATGATAAACTATATACGATTGTGTAGAATCATTTTTTATTGTTTTTGCATTGTGTACAATATGCTTAAAAATAAATGAAGATAAATAGTGCAGTGTATATTGCACAAACATTTCCATGCATATTTTTGTGTGTTTGTTGCATTAGCTAAATTAATTTTAATTGTTTCACAACACTCGCTCTTTACTTCATATCCATAAAAAAGTCAAGGTGAAAATTGTTACGTATTCAACTAAATCTAGATTTAAATCAAGCTAGTTGATAATATTAGTCTACTATTAGCAATACCTAAGTGGTTTTGTTCAACTTTGATACACGCACCGGTGAGCACGTGTACAAATGCGCCAATATTGTTTTGTTTGATTTGACGATAAAAAGTATGTCGGGATTTCAAATCCGAATTGACTGAAATAGACGGATTTATTCTTAAAATGGATTTCCACTCGCTTCCACACAAATGCAGGTACGCTTTCTCTAAACTCTACCTTCCTCCTTGTTCCCTTACCCATTAGTTTAAATATTCACGTGCATCACGGGAGTAAAATTAATGTATGGACTTTAAATTAGGCCAGTCGTACAGTATTTACTTATTTACTCATCTTTAACACTACGAGCGTAGCTTCTGTAGGTGTGTATTATTATTAATGAATTTTAGAAGATATAGTTAGGTAATATGAGCTCAAAATTCTTTTTTTAATCCACATCAAAAAATAATTTTCCAAAATACAATTTTGACTCGATTGATATCTTGAATTAAACAAAAATTTGTTAGCCCTGTGAAGTTTTTTATTGGTCTGTATGTACAGTACGTAAACTTTCTTAGATATTTTTTTTGGCATCGCGTATTGCTATCCGTTCCGGCTATACAACCATTTACTAACTAAGCTAATGTGTTAGGGATGAGGCAGGTTGCATTTTAGAAGAAATGTACCTGCATTTGCCTGAAGAGTGAGTGATTGGAAAACCACTTAGAATAATCAACTTCAGTACACCCGACCAGGATTCAAGCCCCAATCTCCCAGTCCATGGCATTCCAGTCTACTGCGGGAGTGATGCCGTAGACCATGCGGCCACCAAAGCGGGTCAAAACCCTATCGTAAATTATTAGATACATCAAGTTAGTTTAATCGTTTTAAACAATCATTAAATAATTGTTTTTATAAATGTTTTAAATTATATTTAGGTGATTTTACGCCAAAAAATCCTTCTGGCTCACTTACACATGAACAATAATTTCAAAGATATAATTTTTTACTTTGATATTTGGTTGTTGTTGATTTGTTCACAAAATTATGTAATTTATCCTCAAGTTAGAAATGTGTTTCATTAAATGTGTTAAGCACAAAATCTTTTTCTTCCATTTTAATTTTTGTTTTCCCGTCTAGATATAAACGTTATATAAAAAGTTTTGCAATGAAATTGTATTTAGTGTAAATATAGTGAATTTATACAATAGAGTTTTGCATAAAATTGTAATTTATTTAAAGACAAAAAAAAAAAATCTCATCTGCAGGTTTTGACAAAATATTCTATTTCAGTGAATTCGAATATTTTCAATATCGCAGTCCCCATGAAACCATTGATAATCCGCCATCGCACCCCTAATCTCCACCGTCATGTAAATGTAAATTAAAAACATCCTCACACATTTCTCGTACTATTCATAGATCATTTCATTTTTTTAATGTTAAGTCGGACAAAAAAAGAAAAAAAACATATGTTTAACTGTTTAAGCATTTTGTGAAAACTGGTAGCGAGTATTTTTGTACACGACGATGGGAAAATACAAATAAAAATTAGCTAAATATATCTAGATTTGTTTCGTGTACCCCCACAGGACTCTTCATGTACACCCAGGGGTTCGTGGATACTAGGTTGGGAACCTTTGTTCTAGTGTATTTAGATGAAGCTGTTAGAAAATATATTATAGCTAACCCATGGTCTTCGGCGGCACATACAATTTATCAGTTTTAAAAAAAACTGCATATGTTCCGACCTATCCGTCGGGGTTGTTTGAATTTAACTAGGAGGTTAGAATTTAGAAAATGATTTATCCACATGTGCGTGGAGAGAGAGTGATAAAAAGTTAAAAAAACATTACTTTGCAGGAATCTGAACCCTATATTCTATAAAACTAGACTACAAGAGATTGACGTTTATTCCATGTGCCCGCCGATTCCGGTTGGTGTTTGTACTAAACCTGTGGTTAGTCTCGCTAACCACTCAACCATAGCGACAGTGCCACAATCTGTAAACGTTTAGTGGCTGTCCTACAAAATGTTTTGTTTAGTGAGCCACGGTGCCAATATTATTTACTTTCTCGCAACCCCTTGGAGAGATAAATTATTGTAATCGTAAAAATATATTGAAATGTTGATGTCTCTCAACGTTCCATGAGCCTTTAGACCCAAAGATGAATAGTTTTTGCAATGCTATCTGTCAGTGGGAATAAGGTAGAAACAATTTTACCAATAAGGCTAAACCTAGGTATAGGTTCTTATAATGTTCCCCACGAGGGTGTCTTATAAAGCTGTCTAACCCTAAAATTAAGGGTGGTTTATTTTAAGGTAAAAAAAGAATACATTGATTTTCTCGAAATCTGCTTGAACGATTTTGATTAAAATTCGTAGTTCTCTATATTGACAAAATAAACAGAATTACACTTCTCATTTTCCCATGAAAATGACTTTGGTACTTTATATGAGCTGGAAATATATAATTTTGATCATATATCTACAGATCTTTTAACTCTTTGAACCAATAACTAGTCATAGAAAAGTTGTAGGATTTTTTAAATTGATCAATTTTATTTGAAAAATTTTTAGATAAAAATCTTTATTTTCTGAGCTATATGCACAGAACAAATGTTTGAACAACCAAATTCATAGTTTTCAGTATACAGATGATACAGCATTTTTGGCGACCTGTGAGACTATATAAACAAATTACTGTAAAGATAGATTGACAAATTTATAGAATGGTGTGGCAGATTGCATCTTTCAATAAGTGCATCAACAACTCAAGTCGTTTCTTTGGACCAACTAAACATAAATACTCGATCTCGCTGAGCCCAATCTCAGTTTATTACTATTATTGAAAATCATAAATTAAAATTGAGTCAAACTATAAAATATCTATGTGTATTGTTTGAGAAACATTTATCCTGGAAGCTTGAACTTCAAAAAAATGAGTGCGGATGTTTTACGCCACCTTAATTTGCTAAAGGACCTAAGAGTAACAACAAGAGATCTATCTCCTAAGACTTTAATAAGGACATACAAAATATTCTGCCACAGTTATTACATATGGCCATATTTCATGGATAGAAACCACAAATTTCTTTTATTCCATTCTACGGCATCTGGAACGACACGCTGATCGTTTGATATATCGAATAAAGCTACCAAATTCCCGAACAACAACTGCATGACATAATTAATATTCCCCCCATCTGCACCACCTACTTAAAATCCATACCCGCTACATTAATCAAGCATTTTGCACACAAAAAACACACTATATAATTAAGAAAATACTGACCATTGAAGCAAAACACAACCGTCGTATTTAACCTCAAAACTCTCATCTTATCAGCATCTTCCAAAAGAAAGTTTCAGATGATCATCAACAAAAAACCCGGACCCTGCACCAAATCTTCATGCCCGATAAACATAGATATTTTATTGTGATACTTACCTTATTAAATAGATAATTTCATATACACTTTTTTTTATGAAAATATGACCAGTTTTAATTTTTAGCTTTATTTTACAATTTAAAAAAATCAAGTGTATACAAATTGTTTCACTGGCTGAAGGAAAGGCGTAACCTTCCAATGTTCCACTTACCTCACTTTTGTGGTAAGAATGAAATGGTATATTAATAAAATAAATAAAAAAATTAGCTAAGTGTGAAATTTATTGTGTTTTTTATGTTGTTTTTCCAGGGCAAAAACATTTCCCTGTTTTCCAGGTGCGTGAAAGACCAACCAGTTGTCTAAATTTCACTAAAGACCTATCTGCTCTTGAGGCACAAGTGACACATGCTAATGAAAACTTGATAAAACAGCGCATTTCCAAGAGTTGGTTAAGAAATTATAAAAGCACAATTTATGTAATAATTAGTCGAATATAAGTTTAAATACTTGTTTCAATTAACCATAGTAATTAAATCAAACCTAGGTGCTATTTTAAAAATTATTAAACATATTTTTAATAAGCTGACCCATCGTGCCCGCATTGGTGGGCACAAGGACTAGGTCGTCAAGCTCGTCTGGTCTAGTTTAACGGGAAAAGGAAGGTCGGAATTGAATTCTGATTGAATGTACTGAGGGTAATTTCATTTAGATTGTTTCTCACTTTTCCTCCACGAAAATAAAGGTACAATCCCTCTCAAAATTTACCTAGTTTGTCTCGTTAACTAAGAATATCTGGGATACATGGGATAAATAAAACCTAAATAAAGTTGTTTGCTAAGCGTCTAATATAAATTGGATCCTAAGCCTACTCCACTTTGTTTTGACTTAAAATTCTCACTGAAGACAGTGTTTTATTAAACTTTTTCTTAAAATTTGCACCAAAATATAAAATCTTTATTTAAAAGAGAAAGTTTATACAGCTTAGCATAATTTTCCGGTGAAGTAGATGTCATAGTTCAAATATAGGTTGGAAGTAGTAAGTTTATTTTTTCCAAATGATTTTCCACTCATCTTCTTCGCCAATAATGTAAACGTTTCCTCAAATCTGTACCTTACTCAACCTTGCTTTATTAGCGAAAAGAGATGGATATCCTGAATGAAAAGTAAGTCATGGTGCACCCAAGTATAATTTAAACTATTATAATAAATTATGGGTATATTTAATGTACTGTATACAGTGGGACATTCATATATCAAACTTTTGTACACCGAAGATCCTTATGTATCGAAGTTTTGATGAGTCCCCGTCACATTACATAGAAAACTTTTTCTGTATATTAAGGTGACCAATTTTTTTACAATGAAAAGGAGGACGAAAAGATTTAAGAAAAAAGTACAACGTAAATAAATGAAACATTTTATTAATTCAAACAAAAATACACTAACTATGCTTACATCCCTTTTAATTACTTATTTAAACGAGTATTTTTCCATTGAATGAATATTTTTGGTCAATATATCATCTTCTAGCAATATGCCCTGCGCATGCGTTTCATAATCGCGTCTTTCCGAACTGTAACGTTACATGACGCGCGGCATCTCTGAATACAGAGATTAACAGATTAGTTTTAAAATATTGAAAAGAAGGACAGGTAGGAGGACACTTTTCGAGGAAGGACAGAACCTACAAAAGAAGGACTGTCCTCCCTAAAGGAGGACGATTGGTCAGCTTATGTATATCGAAAAATCTATATATAGAATTTTTTTTCCAGACAAATCGGAATTTTCTCCTGTAATGCCGATGGTAAAAGAAAAACAAGTGAGAAAATATAGAATGGCGATGTCACAAGAAGAA
Organism: Timema bartmani; assembly: GCA_902151455.1. Classification (NCBI taxonomy): domain Eukaryota; kingdom Metazoa; phylum Arthropoda; class Insecta; order Phasmatodea; family Timematidae; genus Timema; species Timema bartmani. The sequence continues at coordinate 222,769 of CABFWB010000099.1, forward strand.
GGAAATGTTTAATCAAGGTCATGACGTCGACGGGCTACCTAGAGGGGTTGTATTATTTCCTCACTCCTCTAACACCTTTCCAAAAGTAGCCTTTCTCCTCTATAAATCAGGTCCAGTTCGTTTCAGTATTTCTAACTGAAGGTTCATTCTCGCTATTGTTTTTTTAAGGTATGTTCAACACAGGTGTTCTTGTTTGTTTTTAATTATCTTAATGAACGTAACTTATACATAATGTGATTCATATTCACTTGTAATGAGTACATTTATTAGGAAGTATTTCTAACTACAATAGACTACACAATGTCAGGAATAAAAAAAGATCGATACTATACATCGAGGTTTCTATATAGAGAATTGTTATGGAACCAGTGACTTCGATATATGGAGGCCTGGCTGTATATGCGTGTATGTATATACATACAAAATACAAACATACATTTACGTACTATACACACAATAATTAATGCCTGGTTTACACATCGCCAGTTGGCTTGCAAGCTGAGAGAGTCAATAGTTGAGGGTCAGTAGCTGAGCTACCGGCTTCGTTTGAACTAGTTGGCTGAGCTAGTGACTGTGTGCTTTAGCCACCTACTTCAGATATTTTTGTTTATACTGATCACTGTCCTTGCCCCCAATCCACCACATGAACATTACTTACTTTTGTAGGTTCCTTCAAGATTTCGCTATTGATTTCCACATACTTCTGGGACCATTTTTGATGGGTTAGGCCTTCGATGCAAAGAAAAGTACTGACAGAAATCTGAGGTTTTTTTGCTGAGGCAAGGAACACTATGGAGCAAGTCATCTTTATGGAAAAAAATAATAATTGAAACTTGAAAAATCCAAAATGGTGTATCCAAAATAGCGAACACAACGCACAAATTGAATCTTAGCGGGCTTAAATTCGGTATGGACGCTATATATAAAGCATGCCAACTTAATGAGAAAAATCCTATATGGTGGATGAAACGTATAAATTAATTTTTAGAAAGTTGAAATTTAGTATAGGTGCTATGAAACAAGCCATATTTCTGAGAAAAATATGAAATTTTAAAATACAAGATGGTGGACGCAGCGTAAATTGAATTCGATTTGGATCAAATAGGCAGCTCAAATTTTTTAAGCTAGTAAAAAAAATGCTATCGTTGCAGTAGAAAATTTAAATTTTAAGTATTTTATGATACGATTAATGCCCTATTCCTTATTTTTTTAAATCAAAAAACCCTAAAAGTACATAACACACAAAAAAATATATATTTTAGAGAGGATACATTTATAGCATTGCGATTACATAGCTAAAAATGAAGGAGAAAACTAGCGCCTGCGTTCCGCGACACTGATCTCATATACATCTACTGAAATCATTGATCATTCGCTCGTTTTATCTTGCGATTGTAGTATTCATTGTTGCGTGGATTCTATAATTATGATGTGTACTGTCTGAGTCTGAGTTAAGAGTTTATGGATGGCTAGAAATATATTGTAAATTCGTTTTTATTTATTTCGTATATGGGTTTTTATAGTTCCATACCACCTCTATATTACTGGATCCAAAAACGTGAACATTTACATGTGGATACTTCACATTGTTTCAAAGTATACTTACCTAAATGCAGGTGCAATTATCAGATCTAGTTTAAGATCTTTCCCCCTTCTTTTATGAAGGAGCTTATTGACAACTTGTTGGGGGATCACATGAATCCCTTCTAAGAGGTTGTGCTAAGTAGTTCAGAATTCCATCCCCACCATGTATTTCAGGTTGGGCTGGTGACCTGGTGGTCTAGGGGTAAGGTGTTGGACTTCTGTGCTGGGCGTCAGGGGTTCAATCCTCGGTCCCGACACGGATTTATCTGATTACCAAACCCTTCCTTCACCTCTGACAAGACGTGTATTAATCACAACTTGTGAATGTGTGGAATAGCCAGGCCTCCACCGTGGTTCGGATCCCACGTTAAACTGTAGCTCCTCCATTTCATCTCAGTCACCCTACCATTACACATTAGCGTAAGTGCGTATAACCCAAACGGGTAGTAAGACGCGGTACTAATAATAATTATTATTATTTCATGTTGGATCTCTGAGATTTATTGAACCAGTCAGTATCTGTGTCCCACCTAAAGATCCTCAGTGGAATTCATAAAACATTTGCTATAGTTTTGATGTGGATTATGTGTGCGTAGAATGGATTGAGCTGATAGCAGCTGATAATTAGTTTATAATATTCGTTTTTGTAAATTTTGAAGCCCCTTCATTTAGCCAAATACCAATTTAAAATTTAATTTAGCTAAGACATATTATTGTTGGAGTTGGAGTGATCCTTCTACATTCCTGGCCAATTCGACGTTTATATCTCACCTAAAATATTTTTGTTTTCTGTGCATAGCCCCTTCCTCCTTATTTCCCGGAATACCACTAGTAAAATTTAAAATTTTCGGAATTTTATGATTATTTAGATTTGAGAATATGCCCTATATCTGCCTTTCAAATTTAAGTTTTCTAACATACATATATATGGTTTATATTATTTGATATTTTGAAACCCACTTCCCCTGCACGCCCTCGCCTAATTCCAAGCCTCTTAAAGGGCGGCTAGACTGAGCGAGCGAATAAAATATAAAATAGAACACATTGGTTGTAATGAGAGGTGGCCAGACTGGAGCGTGCGCGCGAGCGAGCGACTGAGCGCGCACGCTTGAAAGATAGAACTGGTTCTATTTTTCAAGCGCGCGCGCTCGACCCGGTACAATCTAGTTTACAGGTGCTAGGCAATATTATTATATGTTGGTTCATTGAGTGCTAGGAAAACTTCTCATTTTGACATTTTTATTAATATCGACAGGTTTAGCACACTTGCTACTAGCGGCCTAATTTAATTGATAAGATCATGAACCATACTTGTATATATATATATATATGTAAAACTGATATGTTAAAATACTTCAATATTATCAAAGTAGGCCTTTACAAATAAGAATCAGCATTAGCGTGGAGAGAGGAGGAGAAAACCACAACAATAAATCACTTATCAAAAAACCAGCCTCATTTCACTGAGCCAAGATTCGTAGCCTCCTCGTCAACAACTATAGAACTATCTGCTAATCACGCGCGCGCTCGCCAGTTTGGCCACCCAGTCGCTTGCGCACTCGCTCGTACGCTTGTCAGTCTGGCCAAATCCTTATTATGGTAAATATATAAAAACAATAGGGAACAGACTTCCCGTAAAATCTGAAATAATTTCTTGACAGAGACAGGCCATTTATCTATTATATTTCATATAATAAGACTTGACCCGTTATTGAGCTGAGCAGGAATGTATTCCAGCTGTGTGAGCTGTCAGCCTAGTTTTGAGTCACGACTTACTGAGCGGACACTCTTGGGAGGTCCATCGCTTATCTAAGCTCGAACAGTTGTAAAAATTACCAAACCCCTATCACAGCCGCCGATAAATCTTGCCACTTCTGCAGTACATGTGTGTTATTTTACCAAGCACTGTGTTTCACTAACCATCTGGGCTATCCTAATTTTATTTAATTATGCTAATGGTGTAATGGTGAGAAAACACGTGATCTAGTGGAGCTAATAATAAAAAAAAAAAATATCAGCTTACTTTATTTTTGGTATATGAAACCACTCTAGTGTGGCTTATGAACAGTAATAACCACTTAATACTCTAAATTAAACACAATTCTACCATCTTAGTACTTAGCAAGAGTAATGAGGTGTAAAATAAAATGACATATAACAAAGAACATTGATAAAACCAAAGCAAAATTATTAAAATCCAAACATTTATTCTATTTTTATCAACACGTTTTACTGCTCATTAGGGTTTTACGTGTATGCCCTAATTACGCTAATATGATAGAGATGAGGAAGGTTTAATTAATATGAAGTGTGCCCACATTTGCATGGAAAGATAATGGAAACCAATTTAGTAAAAAAATACCCTAAATACAGCAGACCAAGATTCGAACCTCCATGAAGTAAAACTATACATCAAGCTAATTCGTAAATTTAAAAAATAAAAGATGGGCACGGGAATCTAACCCGAGATCCTTGGATTTGCTTGCCACTGAGCCAACCAGGATTTCTCTCTAGCTAAGGGTCATTCTTCGCTTATACTTTGTATGGCAGAGTCTTGTTACTTGATTGTCAAGGTCAAGCAATATATTAAACACGAGGTGACGTTCAATTCATACTTCTAAGACTGTGCGCCGGTTGTGTCGTGTTGCAAACGAACACGTCATTCTCATTTCAAGACGGTTGATTCAAATTCAACAGGACTGTACGCCAAATGCAAACGACACGACACGACTGGCGCGCATCCCTATAAGTGTGAGCCCAACTTAATAATACAACTATATCCATAGAGGCAGAAAACAGACTTTCCTGTCTCCTCTAAAAAAAATACACTCAAATTGATCGCGTGGACAAAGGAGTCAGTCCCGTCCAGTCTTGTTTGCCAATCAAGTGGTGGTCAGGGTTTAAAACCTAACAAGACGTGCAGAGGATGTTTTTCCTAAATGGTTTACCACTTTCCGTCCATGTAAATTACGGTACATTTACTCTAAATTCTACTTAAGTTGTTATTCAAATTAGAGGCGTTAGCACGCCACAGTCCTATTTCCAAAATAAGTTTTAGCTAGGCATAAAATAATTACAGTTAAAGTATTGTCTTTACAACCACGCAAGCCTTAGTTTTTGGCTCTCTATAAATGCAGGTGCTTTGATAAACTTCAAGGTCATTTGATATTTCTCTAAAACAAAAAGGTTTATCCCTTATTTTCTATAGTATCACCAAAGAATAGGTTGTATTTGTTATAGGCTTATACATTTTGAGAAGACAACCGTGTTTTGACTGTTTGGCTACGGTATTAAGAGTTCAATTTCTAAAGGAAGGTCCTTATCTGAAAGTTAGAAAAGCTACAAGATCAACTTTCGCGTATTCATACATGTTATCTGCAGGTCACGTTTGAGAACATATTATCAATACTTATAGAATATTAGTAATAAAATCAACTGTTATCAATATAGACCAAAAAAAAGTTTATTTTTACTAAAAGGCCCTTTTTAAGAAAATGGACTGTATATTGTGAGTGGGTTATGAAAATAATATGTGTTTTTGATTTTTTTAAATTGATATATTTGTAAATTGAAGACCCTCCCTCTCCCCTTTCCACCAATGTAAGACAACCTCGATGCGGTTAGCCCGGACGTGTAATAAGACCCGGAGCATAAAAAAAAAGTCTTTAAGTTTTAAATGCTGATAGTTCATGACCAACCACCATACTGATAACCACGGATAGTTCGTGCACCACCACTATACTAGAATAGAGCCCGCACAGCTGCGTGAACGGTGAATACGATTACTAAATAGCGTTATCGGGCAAGAAGCCACGCTATTTGCGTTGCACTTTACAAACACCACTTCACCTGTGACAAACTCGAACATTGTGCTTACTGTTATCTGTTGTATGCAAGCCCCGCTGTTGTTTTTTTCTATATGCAAGCGCGTCTTCCTACCCCCACAGTCTATACTCATTTACACCAAAAGGGTTGTAATAAGAAAGGTAGAATTTAGAAGAAATGTAACCAAATTAAAGTGGAGAATAAAAATAAATCATTTTGGGATTTAAAAAAATCCCTCATTAAAACCGGCCAGAACAATAGAGCCCCAAGTCGACCTTGGTAGCCTGGTGAAGTGCTCGCCTCAGGAGCCGATGTTCGTGGGTTCAAACCCAGCCGTGATCGACGGATTTTTCTTGAGCGATAATAATCCGTAGCACAACTTCCTCCGGAGGGGAAGTAAAGCGGTCAGTCCCCCATATGGGTCAGTTGTGGCATGTAAAAGATCACTGGAAGTTATGTGAAAATACCTTTTCCGGAAAAATTGGTAGGCCCTTTCGCTTTTGTTCATAGAAATTCTCGTGTGCTGATATAATCACTTGGTACAGAGAGTGCACGTTAAATACCTCAAATCTATAGCGCCCTAAAATCTCTGTCCAAGACAAACCAAAGGAGACTAACTAACGGTTTTGCCCACTGCCTACCGGTGTGGGTGGATCATTCATAGTATTTTTTAAAGTGAGGGCTACTTCACGTCTTAATACGTGCGGTAGGGATGAGGAATGTAGTTTCAAGAAGAACGTGCACTCGCATTAGTGTGTACAAGGAAAGCATATGGTTAAATAACGTGTGTGGGGGAACCTCCCAATGGCACCCGAGATAAGAATCCCGACCTACCTCTTCACCGACCATCCAGTCTATTGCTACAACACCTTAGACCACGTGACAACTGGTGTGTGTGTGTGTGTGTGTAATATTAAGAAAAGTAATCCCTTGACCCACCCTTACTCTTCAAAACATCGAAAGCATGCTAATTTTTAATGTGTTTTTACAGGAAGCTAGTGTTAAAGTGCACCCACATTAGTGAGTAAAGAGGATAAAAATACGATAATCTCATATAATGTAAACCGTTATTCTTGTACCCAGTGACTCTGGCTAAAATTCAAACCCTGGCCTCAGCTGTTAACAGGTGAGCCACTCCGTCATTGAAAGATTATCCAAGTTATAAAATCTCTTATAAGGATTTTAGTTTAAAAGTTTGTACTTTTAATTTATTTATTTGAGATATTTAACGTAATTTTTCGGAACAGATTGATTATATCAGCACAAGTTAATTTATATGAGCGAGAGCGAAAGGGAAAACCAATTTGGCCGGGAAAGGTATTTTTCCGTGCCTTTCAGGGTTATTTTAAATGCCACAATCGACATGGGACCATCGGATTTAATTACCCACCGAAGGAAGTTGTGCTACGGATTTTTTTATCACTTAAGAAAAATACGTCAACCTTGGCTGAGTTTGAACCCAGGAGCATCGGATCCTTAGTCAACACTCTACCCCGAGACCGCGGAGGTCAATTGAACGTTAGTAATTTGAACCAATGGGAGTTGTGTCCTTTACTATTATAAACATTACAATTCCTGCTGCCCACTCCAACAAAGAGACGAAACATTGGCCTACTTATAATGTGTATGTATGTGTATTCTGAAATGCGCCAAACTTTACTTCAGTCGGTAGCACGTCTGTCTATTAACCTTTAACTAGTGAGGTGAAGTTTACAATCACAAGTGGTGAGGTGGGGTCTAGGGGACCCCAGACTTANTTAAACTAAGATTCTAGGATTAAATTTATGGTATGGCCGAGAAATTAATAATTGATGAAATTGAGACTTCCCCTTTCATAGTGATGAATTGACGTCAAGGGGACTGGGTATTGCGCCTGTTCTAAAGTTATAGTTAATGTGTGAGTCATGTGCTTTTTTAATCAGTTGGTTCAGAAAGTGCATGTTAAATACGGTAGATAACAATGATACAGAAATGTGTTTTAGATTGTATTTTAAACTGTTGGGAAAAGGTCTAAATTACTATTAACAACGGCATTTCAAATGGATTATGAATACTCTTGTCTTAGAGAAACACATTCAGTTGAAAACATTGGTTTTTTTTTTTTTAATTAAATCGAGTAACAAAAGTTGATATTCTGGTTTTTAATATATATAAATAAATTTTATCTCATTAAAAGGAGCAAAAAAAAATCATTTTCTATATAAAATAAGAGCTTCAATTTAATAAAATGTTAATCCGATTAAATGTGTGTTTTTAAGGAAGTGTGGAATTGTGATGGGTGGGGGGATGAGCTATTTTACGACAAAATAGGGAGAGCTTACAGACTTCACAAATGAGAGAAAGGGGAGTTTTTTTATTAACTCCTCCATGCCTGTTATATCACAGCCCAATCAAATAATACAATTAGCTTCCCTCCTACTTCCCCCCTCATAATTTTTCACATTAAATCTATAAATGCATCTCATTGGAGCTACTAAAAACACCAAATTTAGGCTAATAGCAAGCGCGCGTGACCTTCTCGGGAGGCCTCTAATTCAACACCCAACTTTATTTATTTAGCACCACGTCGCTCAAGTACTAATTACACTAGTGATTTAGGGGTTGGGAAGGTCGAATTTAGAGGAGATGAACCCACATTTGCGTGGAGAAAGAGAGTGGAAAACTATTTAGGAAAAACCACCAGCACATCCAACTGAGATTCGAACCATGATCTCCCCATCCTCAGCAGTCTGGCTCTACACGAAACTAGCGCGCTAGCCAACTACGCCACCGAGGTGGATCAGCACCCAACTTCAATGTAGATGGAAAAAAGTAATTTTAAAATTAACCTTTCTAACCCTGTTCAGAAAGTTATATTCCTTAAGACTTTAGTATCAGCCGCACCGACAGTCATGTGGTCCGTGGAGCTCGGCTCGTGTTGAACTTGCATCCCCTGTTGAAGAGGGAGGCAAATATTCGAATCCTAGCTGGGTGCATTTGGAGGTGTTTTTTCATGTGATTCATAGTTGTGATTTTCTCATCTTTTTTCCACGATGGTGTGAGTGAATTTTATCTAAAACTATTCTCCTCATCCTTTGTCCTTAGATTAAGCCAATAGTAATCATGGTTTTTAACGTAAGTTATTAATTAGAAAAGTCATCATTGGCATTACGTGTATGAATAACTAGCAATTTTGTATTGGTTTAGGGAATGATTTATTGTAGAAACACTAAGCACCTCTCCGAACCACTTGCACGCTCTCTATTTTTATACCACTCTCGCTCTCTCTATCTCTCTCTCTTCATTTCATTACCCATGGAGACTGTTTGTATATTTACACTCATAAGGTATATATGGTAAATATAGAATTTAGATTAATTGTATCCACATTTACGTGAAGGAAGAATGAAAAGCCATTTAATAAACACCAGCCAGGATTAAACCCACAATTTCCCCGAAACTTGGTAAACCTATACAAGTCTAGACTGACGCCTTCGGGCTGGACTGTATTGAGATGCAAACCCTTTTCTAAATGATGTATACATTTTCCGTGGGAAATAGATAAACAGGTATTTCTAAATAATTGATCCAAAAAAATTTTTTTTCAAAGTGTTCTTGATAAATTGATAATGGGACTGACTTTCGGAGTGCTTGGACGCGTTACAGACCAACGTTATTTTGGAAAAAAGGTTTATTCTTTCAAAATAAGGTTCACGCCAAAAATAAACGTGGAAAGTATCATCATGCTTCTTTAGAGTAAAAAAATTCACATTTCAAGCCTTCTCACTTAAAGAAAGGTCGTCCAAAAAAGTAAATTCACTTCATTTTAAAAGTACTTTTTAAGCTAAATGTTAAAGCTATGAGACTAAGGTAGGTAATTAGAAAAATATCTAGATTCTCTTAAACAAATTATTAATAAAGTTAAATTTTAATTATTATTATTATTATTATTATTATTATTATTATTATTATTATTATTATTATTTATCGCCGTGTCTTACTACCCGTTCGGGTTAAACGCTTAATACTAATTACTCTAGAGGGTTAGAAATCGGAAAAGTTGCATTTAGAGGAAGTGAACCCGCATTTGCGTGGAGGGAGAGTGGAAAACCATTTAGGAAAAATCACCCCTAGTTCACCAGACCAAGATTCGAACCTCGATCTCCCCGTCCTCAGCAGTCCATCTCACCACGACTACGCCACCAAGTCGGGTCATAATTTAACAGGGTCACCACAAAACATTCTAAGATGATTGAGAATTTATCGCCTATTTGTAATCTTTGTAAGTAGTTTATGACCCACCTTTTAACCCTCTTACCCCTTCTAGCCCGACACCCACTTTGGATGCACCACTGCGAAATCCTAATTAAACTAATAATAGTAACACTAAATATTTAAAAATTGTATTCTTATCAAAAATATGCTACTGCCCTGCTTAATATTTGCCAAATGTACTGTCATTGTGCAATTAATAGTTCAAACATATCCTAAATATTTCATAAATATTTTTTAGGAAGGTGGCAAAACATAAATATCACCGTTCTCATAAAAAATAGTAAAATATATCACAAAATTAGTAAAAATGACTAAACTATTTGACTGGTTTGCAAACATGTAACAATATTTGCATTGGCCTTACCCAGAAATTTATTTTGGGAGGGGTCCAACATATGATGGCACAGTCCGCCAACAGGAAATGGCTAGGACTTTTTTTGAAACATTGATTACCTCTTGAAGGATTTTAAATTGTTTTAAAACATAATTTTGGGGATTGTAGGTGTTAGGAATTATATAAAACTTTAATAATCTGAAAGCAAGAATCTATTGCTTAGGCATAAAAAACGAAAATTTACTAATAATACTTTCAGAGTTCAGACTTTCAAGATTGAATCCCCAAAACACCTCCTTTCGGTACGGCCTTGCTCGTGAACCGTGAGGGCGGGGTTTTGTTATGAAAAATAGTTAGTTAAATTAATTTCCAACATTTTTTTTATTCATTTGTTTCCCATCAACACATTCTATGTCAGTTTTCCACATTTTAGTTTGTACTTTCTATATAAAACCCCATGCTCTAAAGGAGAGTGTTATTTTAGTGGGCCTAATTTTTAATTATTATGCTATATCCATGTTTACTAAATATTTATACGTGCATACACGTTATATTACTCAAGGTTATGCTTTCAAATTATTTCAATTTTAATCTAATGTGTATAAACATATTTAGACCTATTTTATATATGATGTATATAAAACAAAATACATGTTTTAAGTATCCTAAAAAAGAAACGTCTTTACTACCACAAGCTTAAGATAAACCTATTAGACAGTGTATTTTTAAAATTCAAAATAAATAAAAAAGTAAAATGATGTCAATATTTCTATTGAAAATATATTTAGTTGAAAATGCACATATTCTTTAGTGTGAATTTTACCTTGACCTTGAAGAAAAATAAGTGTTTTTTTGAAGTGTGTTAAATTTCTCAAATCTATAATTTTGAGTAAAGTAAGTCTATTAAAACCCAGGTAGTGCCAAAAATAATTTACTACTTGTTTGGTATATAGATGTGGGGTGTTTAAAAAAATTAAAAACTAACGTTTTATGATAAAAGTTTGAAATATTAATAAGCTACTTTTATAAAATTATTTCCAAAAATTTTATTTTTACTAATTTAAGTTAAATATCAAGATATAATAGCTTTTATAAAATTAATATAAAATGTCCAAAGCCACCCAAATAGAGAAGTCTGCTCTATTTTTTCAACGTATTTTAAAATTAAGATAAACATACACCTATACAAACAGCACCTTAACAACCACACAGGTGGGCACGCGGACTAAAGCGCAAATTTCATTTAGTGTTGGTTTTTCAGTGACTGAGAAGTCTGAGTTAAAATCATGTGAGGGTGTTTTAAGGTGTTATTCCCTATTGGTTTCTGCACTCTCCCTTATTGCCATTTTGGGTACATTTTATCTAAACTTCTCATACCAATCCCACCAGTGTTATTAATTGCGCATACTCCCCGCTTCGCTGATCGAATATTCATAAGCATCGCTCTCGCATTACACTAGACTCCAAATGACGGGGAGATTGGGGTTCAAATCCAGGTTTGGTGTACTAAGGGCAATTTATCCTAAATGGTTTTCTACTCTCTCTCTCTTTCTCTGATACATTTCCTCAGAATTCAGCCCTTTTCATCCCTATCACATTAACGTAATTGATTCATATGACAGAAAAAATATGCGCATAGTTCTAACTGGGAATAAAGATGCGGAATACGGGAACAAAAACAGGTATGGTCGATTTTTTTTATTCTGATTTGTCGTGAACAAGGATTCAAAGCACTGAACCATATCTTAGTAAATCTCTCCTTTAACAACTAATCTAGAGATATTACTATCAAAATAGGTATTAAACGTTCTGAACGCTAATCTTTGTCTTGAACATAAAATTATTTTAAACTTTGTAACATGTCTTTTAGAATTTTTTTTCAATCAGAAAAACATGCGTGGGTTTGCCCCAATAGATCCGTGTCTCAAACCACCCTTATGGGCTATCCACGTATTTACAGTAATTGGGTAGGGATGGGGTCGTAGAATTTAGAGGAAATAGTACAGTGGTTAGGTAAAGGAAAGGCATGGGGAAACCATTTATGAAAAGATCCATTCCAGTACACTCGGTTGGGATTCAAACCCAGACTTTACCCGAGAAAAAAAAAGAACTGAGAGATATTTAATCATTTATGTAACAATTATGTAATGATGATGTCATAGTATGCCAAAACGTTTTTTCAATAACAAAATAAATAAGGTAAACACCTTAAATCAGTCAAAAGTGCACCTTCCTGAGCAAGGGGTCCAGGTTTCAAATACTGGCATGGCCAGTCAATTATCATTGGTTGGTAATGAGAGGAGGTATTTGAACGAGATTTTAACCCAGATCCCTTACCGTCAGCGGAAAACTAGTCAAAAGGGTAGTGTTGCAAACTAATGTTTCAAAAATCCCGCTGGAAACGATCAAAATTATTTCATTTACCCCTAGATTTGAACTAGGCCTAAATAAATATAGATTTACTTGTGTTAATTTTTACAAACATAAGGTTTAAAAGCCACTTACCAAAGAAAACAAATACTCAAAATATATTGGCCTACAAAAAATACCCAACGTAAAATAAATAATGTTGTAAATTATTATTGATTCATCCTAAGCTGATACCTGATGTAAACAAAGCCACGTGGAAGTCTCTGCTCTAATTTGCTTCTGAACAGACTTTCAATAGTATCCTTTCACTAAATAGTTTCTCCTTTGTATTGTATTTAACTTGTTTAAAAAAAGTTAGAAAATTATTATAGCTAAAATTATCCCTTCATTTGATTTATTATACTTTAAGCTTTGCCAGCACTATTCGAATACCAACAAACTCCTGACCTAGCGTTGAGGGACCCCATTGTACAGTCCTTATCACATGTTAATCAAGTCAACAACGTTCAGTCGACAATTCATCTCAACAGTGTTAAGTGACGGTTGTGAGTGTTGGGTGCTTCCCGTCTATTTATGGCGTTTGCTGAGTCTGGCCCGAGTTTTGTTAAACATAAGAAAGGAAATTTGAAAGTATAAAAAAATACACAAATTTGTAGTGACCTAATTTATGACTTCATGCCATGACAATGTCTATACATGGTCGCGCCTATTTAACATAATGCACTAGTGTTCCACCAATCAAATAAGTCCTTTGCGTGGTGATATGAGAATGTTTGTTTGGTTAGAATGAACCAATAAAATTATTCTAAACACTTCAGTTAATTAGATTTCTGAAAATACTTGAAGAGCCCACTTTAAAAGAACAGTAGAGCCACTAATGTAAACCTAAATTTCTATTAATCTATCTCACCCATAAATTATTTTAAAATCAACAATAAATATATACAAAATAAAAATTTTTTTGATAAAAAAAAACTATCCCCGATAATCGACAGACCTAGGTACTCTGAAAAAAAAAACACTTGATAACGTGGGAGGAAAAAAACCTACGCCTTTGTCCGAGTTCTCACCAATGCGGGTTGGACTAGATTATTCACTAATTCGCAAGGACAACAAGAAATAAATGTCTTCTCATCTCAATGCGAGTCCTTATCAACAAGAACTGAACAGTCAACTATCCATTCCACCCTAATCTTATGACTCAAAACTATAATATATATTTTGTCTAATTAATGGCTGAAGGTCTAGGGGTAGAGAAGGATAGAGCTAGAAAAATAATGTCTTTGAACTGTCAGGCACACCACAAAAATAAACAAACTTGCAAGACAGTGAGGGTTCCCTACCCCTCCACCGAAATATACGAGCAGAGCATCTTAATAATGTTATCGATGATTTTCAACAATAGATGTTTTGTACTATTATCCGAAGCACCGGTTATACGAAACAGTTGAAAATTATAAATTATTATATTTAGTAAAACAAAAAGTGATTTATTAGCTATGTGTATTTAAACATTTTTAAAAAGTTTAAATTATGCATGGACACATTTTATATTTATCGAATCCGAATCTCTGATTTTCTTTCAAATCCTTGAATCTTAAAATATAATACAATTTTAGTTAGAGGTAAAATATGTTTTAAAATCGAATTTAAAAAAGTCTATTTAAGACTTAGTGCAACTGACAAATATGCCAATTATTTGTCATTTATATTACGTCATAAAATACAAAAAGAACACTTTTTAAATAAAATTTTATCCTTTTTTGTGAATTTGCCCCTTCCAACTACAAAGTTTATAAAACTCATTTTACTAATTGTTTAAAATTTGTAAGTTATATCAAGTCAAGCTCTTCATAATAAGTATTCTAGATGCTTTTTGAGATTTATACGAATTTCGAACCTCTCGAATACCATAGGATTTAAAGGATTCGAGCGTCCCCTCTCAAGCTTAAAGTTATATTTTAAGTTTTAGCTTTATTTATTAAAAACGTATTTTAGTTATAATTATTTAATTTATTAAAAATCGGAGATTTTTTAATTATCAAACATCAATGGTTCGTAGCCGATGTTTTTTTTTTTTTTCACATCAATAGTTCCATGTCCATTCTCAGTTTATACTAATGGGGCTAGGGACGAGAAAAAAGGGATGTGGTATCGAAAGAAAATTATCGAACATTTAATGGTAGTGGTAATGAAATATTAAACAGGACATTTTAGCCGAATATATTGTTTGTGTTGTTTTCTACGCAAGAAAATGTTGATTCTTTCTTCTATATCTTTTTAATATTTGTGCTTATCTAGTAACAATAAATAAAACTTTTGAATTATGATGGATTTCATTAGCATACCATTACATCAGTGACACATTCAACAACCAAGCACTGTTATCGAAACTTGATTATGAGAAGAGAAAGGTAATTGATATTATTGGCTCATTTTGTAATTCATTTTATGTTACTGGATAAATTAAAATGAACAGAAAATTTATTATTTGGGATATCTCTAGTGCATTTGTTCTATTTCCAATACCACATTTATTTCTAAATTTTATATATTAAATAAGTCTGATTAAGAGGAAGATAGTGTAAACAACATCATGTTATTTTTAGTCTTAAAAATAAGTATAAAAATATGTACAGATTTGTCAGAACATCTTGGTAAATCCCTTTAGGTGTCATCCATAAACCACGTAAACTATTTTAACCCCCATGTCCTCATATAGCACCAAGTGTACATTTATCCTTATCCCAATTCCCTCTCCTTTCTAACCCATGTTATAGCTTTTCACATAAAGAGTGAATGTCATTATTTCATAAAGAAGCTTTTGTGACACTAAAAGAGGGACTCAGATGTAATACTGCTCAGAATCGGAGGTTTTCTATAAACATGTTTATTTACGTTAAAAATCTGAACAACATTATTATTATTTTTAATATTATAGTTTTGATCTGTGTTGTTGTGTAATACTGTGATGTAACCCCCCCCCACCCCTGTAGCACCAAGTAGACAATAGAGCTCACCCTTCACCCAACAGCTTTTCGTCGTTTATAAGTAAGATGATTTTTGTGCGTAAGCGTTCTTTCCCTTGTGCGTATTAACTCTTATCACAATAGGCTACTTATGTTGTCCACAAGCAAAGCATTGAGTTTTTCAAATAAACAACTATTGGTTTTAGTGCAAGATGAAATAATTACCTTTTATCATAACCAGGTAAGGTAAGGAGTTAATTCATACATCCATCAAGAGGAATCTTGTTTTCACTGACACAATGAATTGAGAGGATTTGTTTCGACCTCTTTTGACGCCTAAGATGATTATTTGGATTGATGGGGTTTGTTGTATTTAATTGTGCTGTAGCTGGACTCTTATTTTACCGACTAGGCATAATCACTCACCCCAACTGCGTGGTTACCCCTGGCAATAACGCTTTTCTTTACTTCAATCATACAGACCAAAAATCTCTTCATTTTATTTCTTCCAACCAAGTTTTTAATTAATTTTTAAAAATCTAGTAAAAAAATTAAGATTTTAGCTTTGATGTGCACATTATTGTTCATAGGGGCGACTAATTTTTTCTTAAATGTATCCCTCTGCTTGCGATTGATATAGATAAATGCTCACGACAGGCAGACAGACAGACAGACAAACGCTTCATTTTATTATTATAGATTACCTTTAGTGTATTGTTATATGAACAAATTTACTTTATGAGGGAGGGAATCTAGGGTGCAGGCAATATGTATCAAAACTATTCTTTTTTTATTTTATTTTCTAATTAGAAATTGTTTGGGCTCCTCTAATGTGTATGAATATAATACACATTTTGAATATAAGGCAATAAGCCTTGTCTTAAAAATTTGGCCTATGCATTTTATACAAATTAAGTGCTAATTTATATATATAGGCCTATATACACTAAAAATATAAATATTTCATATAAATATATACATACAGTATAATATATATATTATATATATAAATATATGAGTTGTCCGTTAATATTCTAACAAAACCAATTTCAATTTTAAGGGGGTGGGGGTAATTCCCGGCTTACACCTCCCCAACCCCCTCCCCGCTGGATGCGAGGTAAGTAAATTAAAAAAATGTTTTTCTACCTTCAAGTGGACCTTTAGTTGAGTAGCTTAATTTTCACATTTGACTATTTTGAAATCGATTTTAAATACTGGCGACGCACATTATCATTAAAATATTCAACTGTTTAAAAGGTCACGTTGTGTAGTCATATCTAAGTTTTCGATATAATACAATAATTACAGTGATTATTTAATTTTTTAGTAACACAATTTTCGATATTTTCTTTAAATTTAACGGTTTCGATTATTTATAATAGGGTTATTTTACTGATAGGTCATACTTTTCCAAACAATTACGAGTGGTTAGTTTTCGACTGCTAAAGCGCACTCTTTTAAAACTTACTCTCCATGAAACATATATTCGCACGTTTTCCTTCATGCTAAGTTAGAACAATCTGAACAGGAAATATAAACGCTGTGACAAACATTAGAAAATCTTCATTATTTTAATAATTAACTTTTAAATGACACTTTTACGTATTCACTCGGTCTGTCCAAACAAAACAGGGTGGTTCGGTTACTGTTACTCGATTAGAAGGTACATAGGATGAGAAATGGAATAATCTTTAAAAGGGTTGATACACTTTTTAAGATTTTTAAACTCACAAAATACGCATTTTTTCTATATTTACATGGAAGACTGTTTCCTATAAAAATTGTGACATAAGAATTCTTTTAGACAATTATTCCTGTTCCTTTGACAAAAAAAAAAAGTCTGCATCAGAGCTAAAATTAATATTGTACCTGTATTTATGCTCTTTTGCTTCGTATTTAGAAAATGATTGTATGGATTGTCTGAAAATTCAAGTTAATTTAAAAATATCCCTCACCTCTCCCTTTTTTTTGTCACTCTAAATTTCCTGAATCTCTTAGATTTTCCCTGTTTAAGAGATCCTCTACAGGTGTTCTCTTTCATCGAATCCGTCTCGTCTTATCTGGTTTTCCAGTTAAGATGAAATTGGGGTTGGAATACATGACCTGTCGTGTTTAGATTTCTTCACCCTCCTTTTCCCACCCTCCCTACAAGAGAATGCAGGTATTATTAATTTAAATGATACCTTTCTTAGCCCTAGTCCCATTAGTGTAAATACATGGTTCGCCCAGATGGGTGGTAAGACTTGGATCGTGGGTAAATATATATGAGTATATAAAAACTAATCTTAATTTTATTTTGTTTAATTTGACAAAATTTAACTAAGTTAACTTCATAACTTGTGTTATGTTTCAAAGTAGTAAATTATTATCATATAGATATTATTATTATGTTTATTATTATTATTGACTTGTAAATAAAAGAAATCAATTTTTTTTTAATTATTTTGCATTATTATAAAAACTAATCAATTCAGTTTCTAGATGTTTTCAACGAGTGTTGCTTGAACTTCTGTCTTTTTAATAATAATAAGAGAATAATTGAATCCAAGAAATAAAAGCAATATATTAATAAAAGTGTATTGAAACTTTATTAGTGGCAAATTATTTACGAATATGTAATAAACTTTTTATAACGTAATTGCAACAGTTATAAGTGTGTGATTTTATATTGAAAGTTATTCCACGTTAATTTAGGATAAATTACAGCGGTGCTACCTTTGATGAAGGAAATATATATTTATGATCGTATTAAAGCTGTCAATACTTCATTACACGTTGAGAATAGAAATGTATCTAAACATATTTTAATTCTAAATCGGTTAAATCATATATTTCCAAAATACCAATATGAAAATACCTTTTCCATCTACAACAACAATAGAAGCTCGAAAAAAAAATATTTAAAATTACCAAATTAGTAAATTAAATAATTTATTTGGATTTTGTCCAATTTCAAATGTGTAAACTATGTTTTACTAACCACACCGTGTTTGATTGTTTTCCAAATGCAATTTTCATAACTGTGGTTTCCTATTCCTCCTTCCATGATAATGCTGGTGTATTTCCTATTTATTACCCTATTTTTGTTTAACTTGATATTTAGTCTACAATAGCGCATGACTCGAAACTTACCTACTAAGCTTTAGGACCATTTTATCTTTAATAACGGTTCCTGAAATAAAATATACAAATTTAATAATCTAACCATCCCCCTTTTAAAACTCTATGCCGTGAAAGCCAAGGTTTGAATCTCGATTTTAATATAGTTTCTCACTCCATCTAAAGACACCTTTCTCATCTCTATATCATAACCATAGATACGCTGACATCCAAGAAGGAATGAAAAATATGTATAATGTAAGTTTAGTTTTGTAAACGGCCATTTCCAGCGTGCCTTTCTACATATATGATAACAGAGTGAACCTTTGTGTTGTGTCGACAACAATTTATTATTTATAAACCAACAAATCGTTCGTTTTCTGATCCGAAATAGCATTTAATGGGATAGTGACGACGCTAAAATATCACACACACACACATTTATGGAATTTAAATACCAGTTTCTTAAAACCAAGACAAAACAAAGATAAGTATTTTCCTGCGTTTTACGAACCGTCCAGGCCACACACATTTTAATCACATAAATGTGCAAGGAAGGAAGGAGTTTTTGCGTAGAGAGAGATAGAGAGAGTGGGTAACCATTAAAGAAACACCACTCTCAGTATATCCGACCACGAGTCAAATCTCAACCTTCACGCCAATTATAGAACAAACTAGATGATCCTGATTTTTAATCCGTATGCCTTAAGATGTGGTTATATTCTTTTATAATTATGCTAATAATATAATTTACCGAACGAACGCTAGTCGCTATGTACTTTTTTTTCCTAACAAAAAAAAAATCTTTTAATTTGAATTGCGCTTTGTTAAAACTCAAGTGGAGTCTATCTTATCGTTTTATAGTTTAAAAAAACCAAAATGTTAACATTTTTTTTTATAGCGTAGTTGTTTCAAATGTGTGTACGTTGTTTGTAAAGTATCGCCACAGTTTAACAAGTCGTAAACTTTAAGATTGCTATATTTCATTTTGAGAATGGGAGTATTGACGCTATATAATTTTTGGAATCAAAAATTGATAACCATTCATTATATTATAAGCATAGGCGTAGGAAGAATTACTTTTTTTGGGGGGGGTGGGGAAGGGATGTGTGTAACAAAATCGTAAGTTTATGACATGATATTAAGACTTACTATAGTGATAATGATAAGCCATTTAAAGAAAAGAACATCTCTGTACGCCCGGTCGGGGCTCAAATCCCGATCTCCCCGTCACCGGCAAATCAAGACGAGAGTGACGCCTTTGTTCATTTAACCGCCGGTGCGGATATGCATCACTCTATCCATGCATGGTAGGTATAGTAAGTTAGGTTAGGTCTAGTAACTATTGACTCACCAACGCCGGCGGAGGTAGGGGGCGGCAGCTCTTGATGGGTGGGGAGCAGCTTTCTGGCGGCGGGCACTGAAACCACCCGAGAGGCGGCACCACCCCCTGAGCAAGGGGACGAAGATGAAGAGTCACAACTTCCCTCTGCGGACCTGGCCACCGGGATGGCGAAAGGCGGCGCCTGGGGAGGAGGAGGGGAGTCGACCCTCCCGCGAGTGGCACCAGCCTCCACGCGACAATTTGAGGATGGTGATTCCATCCTTATTGGGGGGCCACCACCACCGGTCTCTAGACGGCATCTTGACGACGTCGGAGGTGGAGCTGGTTGTTCGGGGCTGGAAGCCTGTGACGCCAGGTACCTCTCGTCTTGTGCCTGCGCCCGCCTAAGCGCTGTCTGCAGCGCCATTACGCGCTGCCTCTCCGCTGTCAGACGGCACTTGTCGCAGTTGCAGTATCGGAACTTGCAATACCTCTTGTGGCCCTTCAGGGCGATCTTGAGGCGGTGGTTGCGGCATCGCGCGCAGTTGGGTGGCGTCCTGGGTGACTGAGAACTACTGCTGGGCGTTAAGAGGTTTCCCGAACCATCGCCTTTACCTTCACTGTCCGACATGGTGTGTCTGCCTTATATTTTCTCTTAGTTTGACAGCAGAACTTTGTTAACAATGTCAAACATCAACAACACAGTGTTGAAAACTCACAGAAAGAAACAAATAACCTCTTATTATCATAAATAGCGTAGAACTTAGCCAACAATGTCCTAGATCAACAACATATTGTTGGAAACTCACCGAAAGGAGCCAAATCTGTCTTAGAAATAATGCAGAACTTTTCAAACAATGTTCTAAATCAACAAAACATTGCTGAAAACTCACCACAAGAAACAAACAAGAATTCTAAACATCTTTAGTTTATTTCACCACTAAAATAATGTTTAGCAAGAGAAAAGAAAAAAAAGTTTAGATTTCACCTCACAACATAACGAAACAAATACAAACCCATCACAAGTCCGCAAACCGTCTTTTCATTTTAAAAACATTTGAACACGAATCTAATAAATGAAACGATCTACCGCTACGAGAATAAAACTTTACAAAGTCAACTCGTCGCAAGTTCTGTCACGGCACGGCCTCCTTTCACGCGCAGTTGCAACACAGTAAACTTTTTAAAACAAGTGCATCGCTGCAACTGTGAAAAGAAAGAAGAAGAAAACAGAGATAGCGAAAGGAAAGTGCACGCAGACGGGGGAATGGAACGGACAAGGAAGGAGAGAGGGCGACTGCAGCGCTCATCGGCCGTTGCACCAATCACTCCCCGTCTTCTTGCCAAGGTCTTTCATGAAAAGACATATTTCTTTCTCTTTCTTTCTTCTAGTCTTTTTTTTTTTTTTTTTT
>CABFWB010000099.1:243972-259940 GCA_902151455.1 Timema bartmani
GTTTTTTTTTTTTTTTTTTTTACTTATCTACCCAGTTTCCGGTATCCTCGTGGTAGAAGCGGCTATATCACACTTAAGAGTCATTGAAACAATGTGAACTATTTTTGATATTAAAAAAAACAAAACACAGAAGGGAATGTTTTCCAACCGAAAACGAAATAAAGTAAGTGAAGTTATAAAATGAGATTGTAAACATATTGTGAAAAGCAAACGTGTTGTATTTTCGTGATGTGTTGGAGGCGCGATATGATATTGTGCTTTTAGAAAATGCAACTTCGGTCGCAGTGGCGTACAATGAGCCAAATAGGAAAGGGGGAGAGACCTATGAACGAGAGTTTTAGGCGAAGGGGGGGGGTGGGGGCTAGAGGTGGAAAAGAAGGAGAACGGGGTATTAGAGGGGTAGAGTGAGTAGGGTGCTAGAGAGAGAGAGAGCTCTTGGAGTTGTAACTTTTACGACTTTTGGCGGGGCCGTGGTTGCAAGCGAACGATACGACCTAAGCGCAGTCTGGCGGAGAATAGAAGGGTTAGTGAAGGAGAGGGGAAGAGGGAGGAGGGGAGGGATAGGGGAGGAATCATTTCTATCCTGAAGTTGCATCGTAAAAAGCTGGTCGTCCGATTACATCTGTCCTTGTCTGTCTATCTATCTATCCCGAGCGATGCGATGCTGTCTTTTCTCTGTTGTGATGCACATTTTATTCCTGTTTGTGTGAATATTATTTGTTTCTCTCTCTCTCTCCCTTTGCCCCCTCCGTTTCACCCCTCCACAGTCTACCTTACTGGCAGGCTATGAAGTTGTTGACTACGAAGAAAAGGGTTGAAAAAAAAGAGTGATGGTAGGGGTACAATAAGGGGGGGAGGGGGGCGTAAAAAGTACCGAAAATGTCCTGCAAGCACACCACTTAAAAGATATATATATATATTTTTTAATGTTTAGAAATTTGTGTTTTTATTTTAAGGTAGTACGGGAGAAATTCAAACAATATCAATTTAAAATTTGGTCAATCTGAAACCTTAGCTCAATCGGTATGGATTATAAGTTTTATAAATATAGTACATTATTCATAGAAAGAATCATACTATGACAGCTAATAAAGTTAATAGATATATCTTCATGTATTTATATGTCAAGTCATGCTATCTGCAGCTGTCACTTTTGATAACTGATATTATCAATATCTATAAATGAACACTAGTAAAGTATTAAAGTGTTATAAATTTTGGCTACAAAAAAGTATTTTTTTAAAAAAAAAGAACTTCTTCTTATGAACATTGGACTGTACTGGCCTAAGCCTTCTAAATTAGATCCTTGGCAGGGTCGACAGTTGTTATCACTGGCGAAATTGGAGCTTTCCCTTTTCACAGTGATGTATTGATGGGTGGGAGATTTGGTGGTGTGTCTGCTTTAGAGTTGAGTCGTATGATCATTTGATCCAGAAATTTGATGTTAAATACCTCAAATTAGTATTATTAACCAAACTAAATTTTGGTCAATTGTTGCCTGAGTGTTTTTCAAACAATATTTCCCCCAAAAGAGTAGCCAACATTGTATGAAAAAATACAAATATTTCTCAATTCTATAATAAAGCGTATGTACAATGACTAACATAAAAATTAGCATCTAGTTTCATGAGAAAATGTTGAATTATTAACCATTTTATTAGCCTAATAATCACCCAAAGAAAGATTTAAATATATTAAGTTCAATTTTACTTTCCATAGCAACTTATTTCAAATCCAGATAAAAACGTTATAACTAGTAAATGTGCATTAATTTTTTAATTTGCACTTTTTTATGTGAGTCCACATAGCTGAGTAATTTAGTATGTAGATGAGATACGCATCAATTTGTATCGTTTAATAATTGTTTTGAACAAAACTACTGGTTCTGAACTGAATTGGTATTTAGTGGGATCCCCCCTTCCTCTACCTCTCAACACCACAACATGGCACCTTCAATTTATATTTAATAATTTACTTCGGAATACGATTTCAAAAGCAAGAAGTGTATAAAAGAAAGAAGTGGTACCACACAAGCATACATTATTTCTTACTCTGTTCTACGTAAGCGATTGAGCATGAGTGGTGTGGGCAGAGGACAAGAGAAAATATTAAATGCACAGTAGGCGACGCAGCCGAATTCGAAGCGGTTGACAAGATTAAACATTTTGAAATGTTTGCGTGAATCATGCGTGGTGAAACTCACAACTCTTGTTTAAATCAGAGGTCCCCACTAGGCAAATTAGGTTGAAAGCCCTCTTCAGGGTGATTTCTAAGTCATAGGTACCTGACTTCCCCCAAGGGTTCAAACGGTTAAATGGTTAAAGCCCTCTTTAGGGTGATTCCTATGATCAAGTTTTGACTCCCATTAGGGCAATTTAGGTTAAAGCTCTCTTCAGAGCAATTCCTAGGTTGTGTCTTAGTTCCCTGACTCGTGAATCCAGCATACATGGAAGGAGGAGCCAACTCCTCCCAATGATTTAAGTCTGGCCAATGCAGGGGAATTTTCCCAGCTGTTCGGCGATGACAGGCTTCAATGGCGTGCATAGGTTCATCAATTCCTAAATTTCCCATTGCGCATGTAATGTATGGGACTACGCTCGAAGAACCCAACCATGATGGGTTAAAGAAGCCTCATAAGCGTTATATGTTCCCCATACAAGTGGATGCCAAACCTTGACACGCTAGATGAGCCTCCCCTTTAAAAAGTCTATGACCTATAGAAGGTGCCAAACTAGTGACGTGGCCACGTTTCTTAATATTGCTCCAAGCAGGGGGTAGCGCTGGGTCAGGGTTGAGAGATAATAGGTTTGAGATTAATTCCTGGCCTCGTGGCTACTGCCCCTACCCTAGTGGGACAAGAAGCTTCCTGATCCTGTCTTAGGGATGTTCTTCGTACGGAAATATCTATAGAGTTCCTTCTCATGGCAGCACCTGAATAACGTCCAGAGGGTTTTCCCGATGGGCGGCTAAATCTCTATGGATGTATTATTTGGGGGAGTGACTGGAGGGAGCCCTCTAACAGCGGTTTGTAGCTAGTATCTTCAGACCATGTCCCTTCCACGAGGTATCTACTGGGCAACTTAGGCCAAAAACCCATTTTAGGGTGAATCCTAAGGCCTGAATTCCTCCAAGGGCCTAGATGGAGCACCTAAGGTAAAAGTCTTTTTTAGGGTGATGTGATTCCTAGGTTGTTTCTTAACTCCTTGACGTGTGCGCCTAGCATACACGGAAGGAGGCGCCAACTCCTCCCACTGATGGAAGTCTGGCCAAGGTGGGGCAAAAGGGTGGGGCGGAGGAAGGTCTCAGATGTCCAGTGATGACAGAGATCGATAGCCGGAACGGATTAATCAGCCCCTAAATTGCTAGCTACAAGCATTTACGCACGTGGCTTTGTTTGAAGGACACAGCCATGATGGGTTAGAGGATGATGTTTGTTTTCCAGACACTTGCTACCAACCCCTAGATGACAAGTGGATTCTACTTTGAAAAGTCTCTGACTTATTTAAGGTGGTGGTGTTATTTATGTTTCTCCATACATTCAGAGACTGTTCAAGATATATTCTCCTTGTATTCTCTCCGTGCAGTTAATTTTAATGTTTTATATTCTGCAAAGAAAAAGGAATTGAGAAAACCAAGATGAAGGTTCTAAGAAGTCAAGTCTTCGTTCAGCATTAGTTGAGTAATTGTGTTTGGTTATTTTTGTAAACAGTATTAATAGTAAAATTGTGTTACTTAAGTGAATATTCTAGTTATTTTCTGAACATCTGGTGACCATGCCAGTACCATGTTTTCCGAAAATATGGATAAACATATGATATTGAAGAGAGATCGAACACAATTACGAAGATTGTTTACACCTTTAAGCAACAATTTGGAACATAGACTCAGTGCCAAAGAACCATCTAGGGAAGATATTTCACCGGGTTTCAAGACAAAATTGAACGATTATTTGGTCTTAATGATAAAATACATTAAGTTTGGTACTCGTCAGAGTGAAAAGATGATGACGGCAGCAAGGAGTACGACACTATAGAATATAGACGAACACCATGAAAGGTGGCTGTCCTTAAATAGCACGTATGAAAACTTTATTCGTGATAATATAGATAATAGTAGGGCAGGAAGTATAACAAGTACTAATTCAACTCAACTTAGGTCCAGAAGAAATACGAGGTTACCTAAGTCAGAATTGAAACTAATCAACAGAGATGTCCGCAATTTGATTGCTCTTTGGGAGAAATTCAAAAAAATCCATGAAGATCAAGACATAAAGGAAGAGGAGAGATTTCAACGCCTTTGTCAATCCACCACTCCTGGGTCATAACCCCAAGAACTAGTGAAGAGTTGCCTACTATCTGTAACCATATATCAGAAGGTTATAAAGCGACTAGAGTTGAGTTTTGCAATAAATCTATGAACGAAAACTTTTGCAGCCAGTATTACAAAAGACTGGCTTGTTATATTATGTCATTTTGTGCAGCCTATATGATAGGTTAGGATCATAATTGAGGGTTTTGGGTTAATTAGATGTAACCAGTGAAAGCATGGGAAATGTTTAGCACTTTATAGGCAAGCAAACAAGGTGATCAATCAAGCCATTTTGAGAAGCTTTTGGAGTTTTTGAGACAAAAAGTAGAGAGTGAAGAGCATCTCTCTCTATATAATATACTAGTTATCTTAATGGGTGTGGTGCAGCACCTCCAAGCGATATGAAGTTGCCTAAAGCAGCAGCCATTATTTCCAGCAAAGGGAAGAGGGAGCAAAGAGCTTTCGTCTGGTGGAACAAGGGAGAAAATCCATCCTAAGATTGATTTAAAGTATGATAGCTCACCTCCAAGCAGAATAGCAAAGTGTTGAAAAATAAATGGGCTTGTTTTCGCTATCCAAATTCCAATTATAGTGACAAAATGTGTAGGTTCTGATAAAATGTTTAATTTGTTGTCAGGGTCATTGTACCATTATGTGCACGAGCCTAACACAAAGCGAGAAGGATGAGAAAATTACAGTTAAAAAAAGGGTGAATAATATTTAGACTGAAAACATGTTGTATAGTCCAAAGTGTCAGACATTGTTGCAAACATTGATGGTGAAAGTTGTAGGAATGAAACACAGAAATTATCAAGAGTGTTACTCGATTCGGGCTCACAGAAGTTGTTTATCACGAAGGATGTTTGTCAAGAAACTTTAATTTGAAAGAGTTGGGGAAAAGACTTAAGTACATGAGCCATTTTGTGAAGTATAAACTGGTCAACAATTGCATGGCATCTTTGTGGTGACGCTAAGTATCTTAAATGAGGTATACAGCTACAATATTCCAATTTTAGATCAAGAGAGGATTTGTAGCTGTGAAACCCGTATTTAGACTCAACCGTATTATCTAGTCCTTCGAAGAAAGAACATTGTCTTAGCCGATGTAGGACATGATGTTCCCAAAGCAAATATATTGTTAGGAACAAACGTTTTAGGGAAAATCCTGTCATGTACAAAAGTGAATATTGATGATAATTTTGCAGTTGTGAAAACAAAATTCTGTTTGAAAAGGATAGGTCAATGAAGAATTAACTGAAATATAGCGGCTAGCTTACACTATATGACAGGCTTTGATGAATCTGATCTGTAGGAACTGTAACTCATTGGCATTAAGTAAGGACCCAGCAGAGGTAAAAAACAGAGACACTGCCATTCTTCAAACAAACTTTGAATATAAAACCAGATGGAAGATATTATGTTTACTTGCCAAGAAAAGAAGGGCATCCGCTGCTTACGTATAATTTTGATTTAACCAAAAATTGAATCGTTACACTTAGAAAGAGTTTAAAATACATGGAAAAGTTTGAAGCATATTACAAGGTTTTCGATGATTGGCTAAAGGACGGTATAGGGGGGGCTGTTTATTCAAATTTCAAAGGTGAGATATATTACGTGCCTCAACATCCTGTAATAAATGAGTTAAGCTCTTCCACAAGATTAGACCGGTATTCGATGCTTCCGCAAAGGATATGATGAGTGTATCTTTGAATAGTGGTCTGGTAGCTGCTAGACATATAATAATTTGTTCACTTGTAATAGCTGCTATTAAAATTAAATCCATATTTTTCCCCTGACTAAATCATTGTAGTAGTATCACAAAACTTAAGGTATGTTTTTAGTATACCTAATCCTTTGATTAATAGAGGCTACCCAACATTTTATCCAAAAAAAATTCATCTCATAGATATATATAGAAATGTTCAAAGTAGGGTGCCCATGGCTTGGCTTATGAAAAACACGGCGTCTAGTACTTAGATAATTGGCAACCCCTGCCCTAGACCATTCAGCCACCGAAGTGGGTAGCAGCCATCTCACACTACTTGGAGAGAGAGCACCTACAGACATGTATAATACTGCAATAAAACTGGCAGCATCGTTTTACGTAGATAACTGTGTCACAAGTGCATCAAATAAGGAAAAACTTGACAAATTTGTGAATGAGGCTACTATTTTAATGTCGTCAGCATAGTTTGATCTTAGAGGGTGAGTTAGCACTCCTAAAGATCAAAAAAATAAAGAGGTGACGCAAGAAGAAGTTATTCTAGTTTTAGGATTATTATAGGACGTTCCTACTGATGAAATTCTCTTTTACGTTAGCACAGTATCAATGACAGCACGTCCAGTTATAAAGAGAAACTTTTTATAAGTAGTACAGAGAGTCTTCAATCCTATAGGTTTTACTTATTCTTCTACTCTTCTTCCAAAGTGGATGCTGCAGGAGAAATGGAAAAAAAAAGGCCTTAGCTGAGAAGATGAACTTACAGATGACATCAAAAGCAGATTCAGGTATTGGTTAGAGCAAGCACATTGGTTGGCTAAATGTCTCATCCCACGGTTGACCGTGCCATGCATCATCGAAATGGGTGAGCTCACTCTCTATGCTATCTGTAATGCAAGCAAGCTCGTATACGCAGCTGGTCTGTTCTTAAGGTAAAGAAAAGGAATAGAAGTTTAGTCCGATTAGTACAATCTAAGACTAGGATCGCACTTTGAGGCACGTTACTATTTTTCACTTGGAGCTCCTGGCTGCAGTAATAGCTTCTAGGATTAATATGCATGTTAAAGAATCATTGGAGCTACAGCATTGCAATACATTCTTTTGGGGTGATTCATCGGTAGCATTAATCTGGATAAAATGAAAGGACAACTTCATTATATTTGTAATTACAGATGTCAATAAATACTCTAATAAAGTAATCAAGATGATTGGTCTCATCAGCCAGGGTCTCTGAACGTAGTGGATCTTCCATAGTGGGGATGAAGTCCGAAGACACTGGCTGAGACCAAATGTTTAGAAGGTCAAGAAGAGTGGTTTAGGTAACCCTCAGAACAATTTATTTTTTACGATCTTGTTACTTTTGAAGAAGTGGTCAACTATGAGTAACAGAAAAATTGTGCTATCCCCTTTTCCCTATTTAACAGAATATATATTGTGCTCTTGTGCCCCCCAATATTCACCATAGCTGCTTACCCCCCTCTCTCCCATGTATACCCTAAGAGCAAGAGTATCTGACACTAGTACCAATATATTCGTAGTCACTCAGCTTGGAACTGATGGCACACGACCAGTCACCACTTTAACGACAGCTCAATCACTAACCGACACCACCCAAAGTGCTCAATAAAGGGGATATAGGAGAGTGACCAGCCACCCCAATGTCCAGTCTTTACCAAAGTTTGTGCTAGCAACATTCCCATTAAAGACTCTATACCCCACTAGTACATTTAATTTTCTCCGACCTAATTTTTCTCTCCATCTCTCCACGATATCTTACGCTGAGTTCCTCTATGTTCCCTCTCCAGCTCACCACAGTTCCCAACGCCGATATCACCCATTTTCCATCTTCAGTACACCACGATCTCTAACGTTAAACTTCCCAACGCCAATATTATTCATTTTCCCTCTACAGCTCACCATGGTACCCAATGTTAAGCTCACCTATTTTCCTTCTACAACTCAACACCATCTACAAAAATTAGCTCACTTGTTTTCCCTCTCCATATCACTGCACTCCCAATGCTGAACTCATAAATTTTCCTTCTCCAGTCTCCAACGCCGGTCTCACCCGTGTTTCTCTTCAAGCTCATCGTGGTTTCCAATGCCGATAGTTGAACCCAGCTATCATCAATAGCATTATAAAAGTTATCCCCCCTGCTCCAAGTCACGATAGAGTTCAAATCCACTTTTAATAATAATGGTATAACCATTCTGCAATAAACTAAATGTACCTAGACCTCAACTGTCACTGGGAATAATATAAGGCATTAGGGCACTAATGTCTATAAATTAATATGCTAGAAAATAAGACATACTTGCTCCTAAGGACACTAAAAAGTGATTACACAAAATTAACACTTAAAAACGTCCAAGTGCAAGTAATCAAGCTGAGTTTCTTACACAAATTTAATGCACAAGCACGCGCTGCATCCCAGCAACATGATGCAATATCCCGAGTGAGTAGGCTACTCATAAAGAAAGATCATTATTAAACTACACATTTTCTTTAAATTAAGCAACCAAGACTTTCTCAGAAGGTAGATTTATAATTTCCAAAAAGGAAATTCTCCACCTAGTTGGTGAGACCACCGATACTATTTTCACAAAAATCTGTTAATCGTTGAGCAGTAGGAGACTACAAACGTAGCAACGCGTGAACTACACTAATGTAGAAGAGATTTGGCGGATTCAATCTAGAGAAAGTGCACCCGCGTGTGCATCGAGGTAGAGGGGAAAACCATTTAGGAAAATCTATCCCTCAATGCTCCTGACCGGGATCGAAACCCTGATCTAACCATCTTTAGCAGTCTAGTCTAACAGAAGAGAAGTGCGTTAGAACATGCGGTTACCGAAGCGGGTAGTACTAAGTTGAACACCCAAATATATATAATCAAAATAGCGGGTGAAGGTGGGGCGTAGGAGGAGAAGTCTTATTTCCTCATGCGTCGTTCCAGTTTAGTAGATAGATGGGAGTCAATCCCGTGACGCATACTCCTCCCGGCTATAGGAGAAGACTGCGATAGGGAGCTTCATGTGCTTGCGCGCGACCTTCCTTCTTTTTCTTCTAGTCTTCTCTAAAATATTGAAGAAGTAGGTAGAGTTGAATAAGCCATTTGAACAAGCTAACGGCTCACAAGTTGAAATAAGATTGTGGATGTAATCAAAATGTAGCTATTCTTATTGGTCTTAATACCATGTTAACAAATTTCAGTTTTATATCACACATAGAAGTAGTTTATATTAGTTTTGGAAATTGTATACAACCTCCTCCATTAAAACAATTCCCACTTAGAAATTTCAAATTTTAAGAAAAATATGGCTATCTGGAGTTGTCTTTCCACCAAATTTCAATTTTCTAACACACCTAAAAGTGTTTTTTATGCCCCCTTCTCCCTGTTTTTCAAAGTACTAACTAAAAATGTAGCACGTTCCGTTCTTAATATTAATTTGGAGAGGTATTATTATCTGCCTCCAGAATTTAAGTTTTCCACCACACTGGGAAATTGTTGTTTATTGAAGATTTTGAAATTTTGAGCCCCTCTCACCTTTTACTCCAATTCAATATTAGAAATTTCAAATGTTAAGAGTTATTTAGTTACTTGAGTTGTATATCTACCGGTATGTTACATTTTAATTTTATACTTCATCTAAACTATTTTTTTTCTTCAAATTATAAGTCTCCCAATTTTCCGAAGCCTATTTTGAAATTTTAATCGTAGATATTTCTGGTTATAGGTAAAATAACGATACCTTCCTACCAAGCTAATTTTCAAGTTTCCAGGCCCAGGTGTTTGAGAAATACGGTGATGAGTAATTCAGTGAGTCCCAAACCTTTCTTCCCCTCTCCATCCTATTAGGGGAAGAAATTTGAGAAGCCCTCAAAAGATTTTACCCAATTTTAGAAAGAAACCTTAATTTTAAATTTTAAGGCTCTATTTCCAAAGGTTCAAACGATACATTGGTGAATTTGGAGGATTCTCAAGCCCTCATTCTCCCCCTTAGAGGTCAAATTTCAATTTTTAAGACTTAGTTGGTATTTGGTGTGGTCCTTCTACCTATCTGTCAAATTTAAGAGTTTATTTTTTATTTTATCCCAATTTCCGTAGCCTCATTTTGTAAATTCTCATTTTTAGATTATTCTGGCTACCTTCCCACCAAATTTTAGATTTCCAGCCCATCTGGAAGTGGGTTGTCTTTTCCGGACAGGTCTACTTTCAGCTTCATATTATAGAGAGATTGACTGAGCTCATGTTTCCTATACAACATCATGGCTATTGATATGAATTCCTGTCGCTTTTTTATTGTATTTGTCCACCTAGGAAAATCGCCTCAATTCGTCGGCTTCGCTTTGATTTGCGTCATCTCGCGTCACCCGCGCTGCTCGCATTTAATCAGTATTATAGTTCGGAACCAAATTTTCAAAAATTGGTTATAAGTAAACTGCCATTCAATTAATTTTTCTCTGAAAAAACAATTATACAGTGTTATTTATGATATATATATTTTCCCAATATACCCATTTTGAATAAAATAATTTGCGGCATTTTCAAATAATTTTGAATTTTCGAAAATCTGTTCATTGTTGATAGGCCTAAGATCCAGTAATTATAAACACTATTTGTTACGTAATGAGAGTCAAATTTTGTTTTTGAATTCTTCACAAGAGTACACTAGATTACATCTTGTTATAATCATTGCTTTGATGTTTCAACGCTCAGTTGTGTTTTTTCTGCGATCCACAAATTATTAATTATGGAAAAAATTATTTCTGTGGCTGCATTTGTCCCTGGAAGGCACACACCTATTTCAACAATTTTCCTTAATGATTCAAATGGAACGTTGTTGCTTGAAATATGTTTGAAAATTTCAATCCACTTCTAGTCAATTTCGGTGGGCTTTTTTNATATCATTTTCCACTGGAGACTCATTTAATTGAAAAATTTCATCGCATGTTCCAATGTTTTTTCAACGTCATTACATTGAACTTTACTTTTCAAATCAAGCCAATTAAAATGTTTGGTTTCATCAAACAGTTTTCCCCTCAGTTCCAGATAGGAAACGCAATATTTATAAGATTCCTTAATGTGGTCAAGAAATTATTCTCTTTTTTGTCATCCTTATCAACAAGACTGGTCAACATAAAAACAAACAAAACAACTAGCCTACTAAAAAGCCTACCAACACTGCACGTGACAACTGTTCTGTGTATATTTCAAACAGGGATATGAATCGAACGCGCTACCTCAACATTTTTTCCGACAGTGCAGGTTGGTGGCAACACCCACCATCAAAGATAGATAAAGAAACCTATAACAAGGGCGTTAACTGCCGCTCTACTTTGATCTCTTTTTGCATGATCAATGACCATGTCTGACTTAGTCTATTGTATCAAAAAGCGCGATAGACCTGACACGCGTTGACAATACATTTTAATGAAATACAATCTTGTATATTAAAATAAGGACTATTTTTAAAAGCTGGGACCTTTTCTTGGACATTTACAAATGCAGGACAATGTGCTAAAATCCGGGAAAAACGGTCACCCTGATTTAGATGTCCTATAATCATACATAAATAAGAGAAATAATGATTTAAGTTCTAGCTCTAAAATTAAGGGTATTTTACTAAAAGCTGATTTTTGAAAATTAGACTTTAAAAAAAAGGGGGTCTATGTGATTTTGTTTATAATAGATATATTGTGTATGTTTTACGTTATAAATAACATTGTACAGTGGTTTTAGGAAAAAAAAATTCATTATAAGCCCATGTCACGGCCTAATAGCCGTTTGTTATAGGGCCTATTAGATGCTCGACTACGTTCAAACCATAAATAGCATCGGAGTATGATTTAGTGAATCCTTCACTTGAATATAACGATATTGGGATGAGTAAAATAGTTTTTTATTTTTCCTTTTTGAATAATTATTGTATACACACTTTTTTAGATTTTTTTTTTTTAAACGATAAAATGGCTTCACTGTTCTCAGTTCCATATTCGTCTGATGGTAGCTACAAGGTAACACCATGCAAATATACTCGCCTTCTAGTGTGGAGGGAGAGAGTAGAACACTATAAATGAAAAACCCAACAGTCTTATTATATCTGACCGTGATTTGAACCCTGACCCTCATCACCAGTTAACTGGACCATGCGAGCAAGACGTCTAGTCCCGGTGTCCCACCGAAACGTGATAAGCGAAAGTTCACGACCATAAGGTTATCTTGACCAGCACGCGACTTTCCTGCAAGGTGGGTAACCTATACCCCTTCTCTCTTCACACATTTTATCGTAGCTAAATTTATATTTGTAGGAAACTTTTTTTTTTTACAAAATATACCCACTCAAGTTAACTAGCCCAAAAAAATGTATATTATAGGAGATTGATTTTTATATCCTACAGTTAGGAAACTTCAGCAAAGGCTTCGGTCTTGTCTTTTCTGGCCAGCCCGTCAGAGGGAGGTCGGAGGTTAAATCCCTCCCAAATGTATTAAATTTATTTTCTCTAGATAGTTTCCCAATCCATCCTAACGCAAATTAGGGTACACTTTCTTTAAATTAAATCTTCCTATTCACTTATCCTCTTAGTGCGGATATCTCAGTACTAAAATGCGCTGCGTAAAAAAAAAAGAAGTAAGAGAATCATTTTCTTTTGCTTCACGTCTAACTATCAGTCCAGGCTATCCGCCTTTCTAACTACACAACTGAGGCAAGGGATGATATAGGTAGAATTGAGATAAAATATGCCTAGAATTCACGTAGAACGGGAGTTGGAAAACTCTTTAGGAATAAAACACCTTCGATACAACCGACTGGACTTAGAACTTCTATCTCATTGTCCCCAACAAACAATAATAAATGAGCCTAGCGTTTAGTCGGTGTTTCCGCCGATGCGTGTCTGAGTTAAAGGGTAGGTAAGACAAATTTTATTCCTAGTCCACGCAAAAATAACTAACCCCCTTAGAGATAAACAATTATTGTAAGATAATTTATTTTAAAATACAGATGATGTCTTAGTATAATTTATATATCACCCCCCTTTCCCAATGCATTCTAGTTTCTTTCCGCATGTTACGCATATATATATATTAATTGTTTACTGTACTAAGGATGTAGCTATATTTCCCATTTCTGTGAAGGGAGAGCTGAAAACTATTTTGTAAAAAACAATTTCAGCTCACCCGACTGGGATTCTAGCCCAGACCTCCCCATAACTAGAAAACCGGACTAAATGAGCTTGAGATTTAGATCTCGTTCCAACTGGTGCCTATCATATAAACTATAACACATATAATTACAACAACAAACTATTTGCTCAACAGTAATGGGTTTTTCCCTATATGTGATGGATACACAAACACCAGCAAACTAACCACTATTTTCTTTGTGCACATATATCAAGTTTTTTTTTTTTCCGAAACTTCCGTTAGTAACAAACTTTTCATCACGAAAGCCGGTAGTCGTTTTAATTATCTAACAATAACCGCGTGCCTGAATATTTTTTATGACTCCATTCCGACATCGACACGGAACTGTGAAAAAAAAAAAGTTTACTAAGTGCCGGCGAATTGTTAAACCCCTTCCCCTCTGCCCTCCTGTCAATGTTTTAACAATGTTTTATCCGTTAAACGCAGCCATACTGAATTTTACAGGGAGTCGTTACCCATTTGACTCTAGACTAGGGGTTGAAGAGGAGTGGGGGTAAGTGCATTGTGGTTTAAGGTGGTAGTCTACAAGAGGCCTGAGATACGTTGCAGATGTCCAGATATTTCATGTTATTTAAGAAGTGGTTAGTCGTTTTAAAATATGGTTCAAGCTAAAATGGAGATGAAAAGTATAAATATCTCCCTATAGGTTTAAAAATCTTAAATTTATGTTTTGAAGTATAAAAAAAATGAAGAAGTTGAAATTGGTTCATTTTCAAGAGCGTTTCATGTGAAATATTTAAGTTCTGAAATCAAAGTAAATGAATAGAAATTTTATCTATCTAATATAATATAAAGACGAAAGCCCTGACTCACTGACCATCACCGTATCTCTCCAACTCCAAGACCTGAACTCTTTAAATTCGGCAGGGAGGCTCCTTTCAGTACAAAGGCATCTGGTTTTGCGAAATTTAACCTCTAAGGGCTGAAAAAAGGGGGGTTCACAGTTCTCAAGATTCACTGACATATCTTTCGAACCAGTGGACATAGAACCTTGAAATTTAAAATGAAGATTCATTTATTATTATTATTATTATTATTATTATTATTATTATTATTATTATTATTATTATTACCGCGTCTTACTATCCATTTGGGTTATACGCACTTAAGCCAATGTGTAGTTGAAGGGTGATTGTGAGATGAAATGGAGGACCTACAGTTTAACGTGGGATCTGAACCACGGTGGAGGCCTGGCATTCCACACACTCACAAGTTGTGATTAATACACGTCTTGTTAGAGGTGAAGGAAGGGTTTGGCAAACAGATAAATCTGTGCCGGGACCGAGGATTGAACCCCGGACCCCCAGCACAGAAGTCTGACACCTTGCCCCTAGACCGCCAGGTCACCAAGGTTCATTTAGAGACTTGGACTAGATGCTCTTGGGGTTTTTTCAAATTTCATCCACTAATAAGAAGGAAGGTATCACTCATCACCTTATTCCCCAACACATGGCTCTAGAATCTTGAAATTTCCCTTGGTAGGAAGGTAGAGAGATTTCCCCAAATAAACGGGAAAATCTCAAATTGGGAAACTTCAAAATGAGACTCCACGAAATGGTGTGCTTATAATTAAAAAAAAAACCTTTTAGATGAGGTATAAAGTTAAAATTTGGCAGACAGGTAGAGAGACAACTCCTGACAGCTCAATTAATTTTAAAATTGTAAACTTCTTAGAAGGCACTTGGGAGAGTTAAAAATATAAAAAAACTGAGAGTAAATACTACTTTCCAGTGTGGTAGAAAACTGAAATTTGTCAGGCAGGTAATAGTAACAATCCACATAAATATTAGGG
Organism: Timema bartmani; assembly: GCA_902151455.1. Classification (NCBI taxonomy): domain Eukaryota; kingdom Metazoa; phylum Arthropoda; class Insecta; order Phasmatodea; family Timematidae; genus Timema; species Timema bartmani. The sequence goes on from CABFWB010000099.1 coordinate 258,998, forward strand.
GCTGAAAATGTTAAAATTTAATTGGATTTTCGAGAAATAGGGGCAGGAGGGGGCATGATCTCAATTAAAAACGTACTTTTATGTGTGGTAGAAAATTTAAATTTGGCAGGCAGTTAGTACAAGTCCAGATAACCTCATTCATTTTCAAATTTCTATCTAGGAGTTGTTTGGATTGAAAAAAGGGGGGTCTACAGTTTACAAAACTAATACACACAACTACTCTTCTGTGTGTTATAAAACTGAAACTAGGCAAGAAGGTATAAAGAACCCTCCAAATAGCTATAAATGACTTAAGATTTTAAAGGGGTGGGGGGAGGAGGGCTAGGTGAAAAAACCTTTTAGGTGAGGTAGAAAATATTAATTTTCCGGAAATTTAGAGGGATAGCTCAAATTACAAAATAAATTTTAAATAGTTAGAAGAGGAAGAGGGCTTTAAGAATTCCCACAACTAAAATAATAAATTACTTTTCAGTGTGGTAGAAGATTGGAATTTGTCAGGGGGATATATAAACCACCCTAGGCAACCATTAAAATCTGATCATTAAATTTAAAAATGAAGAAGTAGTAAATGGGGATGGGGGCGTTCTTTCAAGATTCCTAAAACTAATGTAAATACACTTTTTGGTGTGATATTAAATATAATTTGTACATGTGAGACAATAGTCAACTCCGGAGAGCCGAATGATGTCTGAATATATCAAATCTCAAAGTTTAAGCCAGAAAAATGAAAGAGCTTGAAATTGAAATAACTTATATAGAACACTACTTTTCTTTCATCTTTGATACCCTTTTTATGTTTATTGAATATAATTTTTGCCCTTTTGACAATTTTTTTTACTTTTTCGTTATTAGCTTTTTATACTTTGAATCATTTTTCCCTTTTTATATACCCTTTTTTAAAAAAAATTGTTGGATTTAATCTTTACTCATTTGGCCCCTCAAA
>CABFWB010000099.1:269436-295221 GCA_902151455.1 Timema bartmani
TTTTTTTTTTTTTTTTTTCAATGATTTATTCTGAGTGTTAGGGTTGAGAATGATATTTTAAGAGGAAGTACACCCCTATTATCGTGGAGGGGGGATCCCCTTCATGACCATCGGATCTGAGATTCAAACCTCAAGCTCCCCGTTGGCTCGAAATCACGATGCATTGTGAATCTGAAACCCTATACTACTTGTCCATCGATGTGGGCTTATCACATGAGGAGAATCATAACTCAAAATATACAACCATTATCTAGAATGTTGTTGAAGTTGTAAATTAAAAATAAAAATAACTTACTGGCCATGAAAACCAATATTCAAATAATCGACATACTATTTCGTAAGTATTAGGAGGATCCCTCAGAAAATGTTCAAATTTTTTAGAAAACTTAGGAAGTAACTTTATCGATACCTCGTTTTATTTTTAAAAAAATCTTTCAAAGGGAATACGCGTTTGGTAACTATCTATTGGAGGAAATGTAAATGAGTTTTTTGGATAGTTTTATATTATTTTCTCTTAGTACCCGCATCACTGATCACGTGGTTTGTGACACCAAGCTGTCAATATAATCAATTTCTGGCAACGGGAGTGATTGAGATTATAATCTAGATCGGGTACACTAGGGCTAGTTTTCCAAATGTCATTTATCATTGTGTTTTTCCCAAATATTTTAGCTAATGTGGAAGCATTTCTTACCAACAACTTCCATTGTCTTTTACTAAGAGAGTAAGTCAATAATAGCAGCGGTTTTAAACTCAATAATGAGAAGAGTTTAAAAAAGAATTAAGATGAAGAGTGTACTTAAATGTATTATTTTCTAAGAAGAAAAAAAAACTAGAAAAATGTGGAACTGCTTATTTATGTATTTACCTGTATAAGGTAAATAGCGTTTCCATGCATTCAGGCAGAATTATTGTGATTTTTTTGTTTATTTGACAAAGATTTGTGGATTGAGTAGGCCTTAGCTAGTTTTAATTTCTCAGGGGGTGAACGTATTTTAATAGTGAACACTTTTGGCCTCCAAATTATTATTTATCTCGACTGTTGTGTACCTCCAAATTAATAAATAATGAATCTTACAATTCTGACCATATGTAACCTTCATTTACCTTGAAAGGTACTAAGATTACCTTACATAGTTCCACTATGGTTCAGCTTATAAAATAGGTCCATATTGTAGTTTGTCAAGGTAAGACTATTACCTTTCAGGGAAAACATAGTGTACCTGGTGCTACAGCGGAAAATTTTTATTGGATATCTCGATGAAAAGTCATAATTTTAATTCTATTTAAAAAAAACTACGGGTAAAGCCCATTTTTTTATTTTGTTCCAAGCTATGAAAGACTGTATTTACGATTGTGTCGTTTAAAAATATGGTGGTATTTAATCAAAGCGTTACATTCTATCGCACAAAGTGATTTGTTCCACTTGAGTTGAAGGACCAATATTTTGAATATTTCGATTGATTTAACCACTGCCTTTGGTGGGATTTGCCTTGTAGACCTACAGTCAGCCTGGCTATTCAATTGGCTTGAATCCGATCACCTTTAAAAGTCAGTTGATTTGGAGGTTCGACTCTCAGAGCGGCCGTAAAATTTATCATTGGTAAAATTTCGGTGATTTGTGATATGTTTACGGCTGGAAGGAGACTGAGTGGTTTATCTGTTTTAAAATAAATCCGTTTGTAAGTCGTGTATTGTTGTAATTGGTTGCTACAGGATGTACCCGTTAACAAATAATGCAAAAACTTTGCTACGCGTAAGCCTTTAACTTATTTTTCCCCACATTGCCTTATCAGCCTTCCAGGCTATCCGTATTAAATAAACTAATGTGATTAGGAAGGTTTTTTTGTAAATGTACCCACATTTTTGTGGAGTGTGTGTGAGAAATTATTTATGAAAAAACATTCTCGACACACCTGGCTGGGTTTTGAACCTTGACCTCCCAGTCACAGGCAAACCAAATTAGATCATATCGACGTTTAGCACACGTGCTCACTGATTTGAGTAGCTAGAGATGTTAATTGGTTCATTTGTAAAACCCTTGCTGTTGATGAAGCTAATGTACCCGTCTAAGCTAGAAATGAGACCAAATAACAATTGTATGGTAACTATCAAACAATATATACGACATAACAAACATGTTTTACTCTTGAACAGTTTCATTAAAATAAAAGTTCTTTCAATAACATTTGGTTTCGTTCTTTAATGACATCGATATTAAAACTTTACTTTTATTGGTAACGACTTAGGACTGTCAACTTGGTGAATAAACTCTGTTTTGATAAATACATTCATTTATATATAAAAAAAAACTGTGTTTTCGTTTGTAATAGCTATTTTTTATTTTTTGCCCATTGTATTAGTGCCAGTACTATTTGTGATAGACTCAATGGTTGACACCTTAGCTCAGCTGGTAGCGCGTCTGTCTTCTTAACTATGTGCCCAAGGTTTGATACCCAGCACGACCGAATAGTTTATAATTGGTCAATTTGTGTTTACCCTTACACAGTGGTGAAGAAATGGCTACCCTCACTTGGTAAAAGTAATCAGCCCACTCTAGTTTGGTTTGCCGGTGATAGTCAGGTCAGGGTTTGAATCCCAACTGGATGTACTTATAGGTGGTATATTATAAATGGTTTCCTCATCCTCCCTAGAAAAAAAGAGTTACATTTACTTTAAAATTCTACTTTCTCTATCCATACCTCGTTTGTTTATTTACGCGAATATTCCGAATGAGAAGTAAGACGCGGTGTTGAGGCTGATTTTGAATTATGACATTTTGTATGTCTGACACTTAACAAAAAGATCTAATAAACTTTTCCTTTTTTTTTTCGAAACTTTATCAGATCTCTCCTGGCGTTCTACTAAAGCTGTTGCATGAAAAATGTTTATTGCAAAACTGTAACTTGTCAAGGTCCATGTTCAGTAAATTAAGTGTAGTACAAAATACCCACTTTGGTGGTCGCTTACTCTCTAAGGCGTCACTCTCGCAATAGACTGGACTGACCATGACGGGGTTCGGATCCCTGTCAGATGTACTGAGTGTTGCTTCTCCTTAATGGTTTTACACTCTCCCTTCACGAAAAGGCTACACTTCCACTAAAATCCAATTCTATTAATTACTAGCACATTGGTGTAACTAGTGTAAATGCGTACAGCGCAACAGGTAGTAAGATACGGTTGTAAATATTCTTATGAAAATTACTAATTCAACTCGCATAAGAACGACCCAATACGATAGTGTTGTTACAAATTATCTATGTGCATTCTTACACAGGATTAATATTATAATTTCTACAATCTAGTCAAATAGCGTTGGTGCATTCGATCTCCCTCTCAAAACAAACAACCTTTGTTGAAACATTTTTTCTTTAAAATAGTTTGTTCCTAGAAAAAAAATTGAAACACTTTTGATTTCACACTCTGTATGTATGAAGTTCAGTACATAACGACCCTTTGGAGTATAAGCATATTTACTATAATGGGCAAGGAATGAGATAAGTAGGGATTTTTGTGGATGAAGGGTATTAAATCATTAAGAAAAAAAACATATCAGCACATCCGGCTATAGTCTTCTGAGTTTTGACCTTACCACCATTTTAAAAACAAGATAAAACAAAATTGCTGTATTTTTCCTACTGTCCCGTCAATGCGAGTGTCTGTTATATGAACAGATGTTTAGAAATCCCTCATTATCTAAGAAATGGTTTGATATTACAAAATATGGTCTACGTCAAAATGAAGATGAAAAGTATCGACACGTTTCAAGATGATTAAACACCTCCCTTAAGCTTTTTTTTTTTTATATGAAATGGTGAAATTATATGTTCCAGTTCTGAGATCAAAGTAAATTGCTAGAAACATTGGTCTAGTCTTCCTCAAACAATTAAGACTTTTGAATCGGGGTCACAACAGAACATTCTAAGATAGTTGCACCCGCTTCGGTGGCTGCGTGGTCTAATGAGTTACTCTCTTATTAGATGACAGTAAATCGAGGTTCGAATTTTATTCGGGTGTATTGAAGGTAGCCTCTCCAAAATAGGGTACACTTCCTTAAAAAAATAAATTACTTATTCCCTAAAACCATTATCGTAATTAATACATAAGTGTATAACCTGAACGGGTAGTAAGATGAGGTGGTAAAAATAAAATGCGTTAGTGGCAAAGTTGACTTCAGTGGTCTTGGGGTAAAATGCTGGCCTCAGGACCCAATATTCATGGGTTCAAACCCAGCCCGGGTTGAAGGATTTTTCTTGAGCGGTAATAATCTGTAATGCAACTTATTTCGAAGGGGAAGTAAATCCGTTGATAACATGTCAACTGGGACGTGAAAATACCTTTCCCGACAAAATTGATAGACCCTTTTTTCTCTCTTTCATAAAAAAAATTCTCGTGTGCTGATATTATCAGTCGGCTTAGAAAGTGCACGTTAAATACCTCAAATAGATTAAAATTAAAAAAAAAGCATAAGAGAATTGGATTAGTGGTTTTTTATGGGTGTGCGAAGGTCACATTTTATATGCGAAGCCAAGTCATTTCGGAAGTTGAAACATGCGAGGCATGGCCGGAGCTGAAATCGAAGATTTGGTTTTTGTTTTTGTCACATAGAATTATTTTTAATTTTTTAACTATCCATTAAGTACATTTATGTAAAGGGGAAGACTTAAACAAAAAATATATATATATATATATTGAGATATCGGAATTTAACTATGCCTACGTTGTATAATATGTCATTTAATCGCTAGTCAGCATTAAAATACTACTTAGTAGCTGTTCTAAATATGATTATATGATGAAATAAGTGATATTTAGTGAGATATTTTCTAATAGGTCAATAATTTTACAAAGTTATATTTTTCCTTCGAAATTTTTCGACGATGCAAAGGCTATGGTGGGCTTATGATTCAAAGATAGGGAGATTTTACCCTAAACTTTTACATTTCGAAGATTTGTAAGCCCCTGGTGGTGAAGTTTTAGAACTGCCATTCCCATAAGAAATACTGCATTGTGAGGATATTTACCTTCAAGTATATAGTGCTCTTAAACCAGTGTCAGAATATATTCCTGCCCCTCATAGTACCATGATATTGCTACAATCGTTTCGTCTGAACCTCCCTCCAGATAATAAAACTAAACGGCCCAACATTTGAGCCATCGAGTACTTTTTAGTGAGTGATACTTGTAAACTTATTAATGAACTCTTAAAAAACATTCGTTTTGATTTGATTGTTGTTAACAAATAAAAGAGAGAATATTAAGAAATTTTTATTAACTTTTTTTTTCCTACCCCTTAAAAACCTCACAGAATGGAAACAGTAAAAAGTTATTTTCTCCCATAGGAATATAAAATAGTCCATAAAGCTTCATTCTAGCTACAGAGATACTTCTTTTATTTTAGTTGTTTTTTCATTGATTTGGAAGCATGTATGTGGAACTTGCAACTCCACGTTTATTTCTTACGGTTTCTTGCTACCTATTTAATTTATACACATCTATGATAATTACTCTAAAAGAGTAAGGATGAGGAAGGTAGCATTTTTTAGAGGTAATCTACACATATTTGCGTGAAGGGAGAGTGAGAAACAATTTAGGAAAAGCGCCCTCGGTAGACTGTAGTTGGGTTTGCAGCCACTGACAGCACTGTAGTAGGGTTTGCAGAGAAGAAAACACTTTAGTGGGAGTTGCAGCAGAATAAAACACTGTAGTTGGGTTTGCAGCCACTGACAGCACTGTATTAGGGTTTGCAGCCGCTGACAGCATTGTAGTAGGGTTTTCAGCCACTGACAGTATTGTAGTAGGGTTTGCAGCCACTGACAGTACTGTAGTAGGGTTTGCAGCCACTGACAGCACTGCAGTAGGGTTTGCAGCCACTGACAACACTGTTGTAGGGTTTGCAGCAACTGACAGCACTGCAGTAGGGTTTGCAGCCACTTACAACACTGCAGTAGGGTTTGCAGCCACTTACAGCACTGTGGTAGGTTTTTCAGTCACTGACAGCACTGCAGTAGGGTTTGCAGCCACTTACAGTACTGTTGTAGGGTTTGCAGCCACTTACAGCACTGTTGTAGGGTTTGCAGTCACTGACAGCACTGTAGTAGGGTTTGTAGCCACTGACAGCACTGTTGTAGGGTTTGCAGTCACTGACAGCACTGTAGTAGGGTTTGAAGCCACTGACAGCACTGTAGTATGGTTTGCAGCCACTGACAGTACTGTATTAGGGTTTGCAGCCACTGACAGTACTTGGTAGGGTTTGCAGCAACTGACAGTACTGTAGTAGGGTTTGCCGCCACTTACAGCACTGCAGTAAGTTTTGCAGCCACTGACAGCACTGCGGTAGGATTTGCAGCCACTTACAGCACTGTTGTAGGGTTTGCAGCCACTGACAGCACTGTTGTAGGGTTTGCAGCCACTGACAGCACTGTAGTAGGGTTTGCAGCCACTTACAGCACTGTCGTAGGTTTTGCAGCCACTGACAGCACTGCAGTAGGGTTTGCAGCCACTGACAGCACTGTAGTAGGGTTTGCAGCCACTGACAGCACTGTAATAGGGTTTGCAGCCACTGACAGCACTGTAGTAGGGTTTGCAGTCACTGACAGCACTGTAGTAGGGTTTGCAGCCACTGACAACACTGTAATAGGGTTTGCAGCCACTGACAGCAACTGTAGTAGGATTTGCAGCCACTTACAGCACTGTCGTAGGTTTTGCAGCCACTGAAAGCACTGTTGTAGGGTTTGTGGCCACAGAGAACACTGCAGTGAGGTTTTCAGCAGAATAATATACTTTAGGAGGATTTGTGGTTGGAGCATTTTCATGGTCCGCTTCGGTGGCCACGGGATCTAAGGATCTTGCAATAAACTAGGTAAGGGTGGCCCAACTTTTATTTTTATCCCAAGGGCCGAGTCTGACTGTTAGTTTGGACCATGGGCCGAAGATATATTAATTCTGCGATCAACTTAATATAGGCATATAAACAACACTTGATAAAAAATTACTTTAAATACTCATACATAATCAGATTTTTTGTTGGAAGAATTTTTAAAATTTTACTGCCAAAAAAGGTTTATTTACTACCCAATAATGTATGATAAAATATGCACGCACATACACTTTCATCAAACATATACAGTCCTATACATTTATACAAATATTTAATAATAAAATAAATGCATAGTAAAATCCTATCATGACTATTTTCAAATAAATATTATTATTATTATTTGAATCATTAGCTATTTCAAATTTGCCACTTTAGATTTCCCTTTAACTTTTCTCCAGGATACTGTGAGGGCCACATTTCCAGTGAACATTTAGCCCACGGGCCACCAGTTGGACAACAATGGACTAGACTGACGATTACAGGGAGATCGTGGCTTTGATCCTGGTCGGGTGTACTGAGGCTGGTATTTACTAAATGGTTTCCCAATCTCTCTCCACGCAAATGTGGGTACACTACCTCTAAGTTCAACCAGCTTCATCCTTAAACCAATAGCATAATTAGTACATAAGCGTATAACCCGAATGAGTAGTAAGACGCCGTGCTAAAAAAAATGCCTTGTATATAATTTCACCGAGCTTAATCAAGTCCACAAAACATAACAGCTGCATGATTTAGATTGGTATTATTAGACGTAAATTTCTCGCAAATTTAAAATTTATATATGGCGATATTTTATTTGAGTAAAATCGTGAATTTTGAATTCAAAATAATTGTAAATAAAAAAAAATAACGGCTTTTTATTTTTCATTTTGATGGGTAAATGTTACCACAAGCCATACTAACCGAAATTTTATGATTGTAATTAGAGATATAGATAAGTTATATAAATAGTATACAAAGTAATGTAATAATTATCACAACAATAAAAGATCAGAAAAAATTATACTATGATTACACTCTCAAAAACTTGTTCAAATTTATTTATCTTGATTTAATATACTAATGTATTGGTTAAGTTTTCAAATACATTTACAACTTAAGTCTTCACATGACATGCAACATTGCATAAAATTGAAATTACAATTTTCAAATTATTCCTATTACGACTCGAATGGCTAGAATGAGAGTGAGAAAGTTTGTCCAATTGTGTCGTACCATTTATTTGAATTTTTTCTATTTCCTTCAGAATATTACTAAACACAATCTGCCCTGCGTTACCGGCTCTATAACAAATCACTACTATATTAAACATTATTATTATTATTACTATTAGCACCGCGTCTTACTACCCGTTCGGGTTATACGCACTTACGCTAATGTGTAATGGTAGGGTGATTGTGAGATGAAATGGAGGGCCTACAGTTTAACGTGGAATCCGAACCACGGTGGAGGCCTGGCAATCCACACATTCACAAGTTGTGATTAATACACGTCTTGTCAGAGGTGAAGGAAGGGTTTGGTAATCAGATAAATCTGTGCCGATACCGAGGATTGAACCCCGGACCCTCAGCACAGAAGTCTGACACCTTACCCCTAGACCACTAGGTCACCTTATTAAACATTACATACTGATAATGAACCATACTTGATTTGTTTTGAACATCAGACAAACTGGTATTCACACGATTTAAGTCTTCAGGTTCGTAATATATGTATAAGCTAACATAATTAAATGTTACTACAGGCTCACACAAACTTTCTCATGTAGTGAAAAATTAAATTTATTTTCAAAAATGGATTTTCAGTAAACTAACCTTGAGTAAGTTTTCCTCACTAAAACAAACAAATTAGTCAAAATAAATACTTTATATGTATACATTTTAAATCAAATTGTCAGAATATTTTTAACAAATTTCAAATTTTCAAAAATTATTTTCTTATAAACTACCATAAATTCATTTTAATTTGTAAAAATAATAACATATAGTTATCTATAGTAAAAAATTATTCCCAGATACCCATTTAGAGCTCAGTCTTTAAGGCCGATTTATAAAATGAATATTTTTTACAGTTTAATTAATTTACTTTTTAAGAATAAACACATATTATTATGTATTATTTATAATGTAAAATATTCCCATGACACCAATTTTGAACAAAATCGTTGAAGCCATTTAAAAAAATCAAATTATACAAAAATTAGTCATTTATTCATTTTTTAATTAAAAAATATATATATAATGGTACAAATTTAACAGATATCCATTTTGAACCAAATCGTTAGAGATATTTTTTTTAATATTCAAATAAAAACCCTAGTCATAAGTAAGCTACCCTTAAAACAATTCCACCCCCCACCCTTGCAAAAAAAAAGTATAAAGTTTAAATTGTAATGTTAAACACTCCTCAGATATACATTTGAAACAAAATTGTTACAGACATTTTCAGAATATTTCGAACTTTGGAAAACCACTGATATTTAAAGAATTTTTACCCAAAAACCAAGTAAAGAGTCTTATTTTTGAGAAGTCATACACTTCCTTCATATATATTTTTTCAAACAAACTCACTAGAGCCACTTTCGAAAAATTTGGAATAAAAAAAAACTCACTCTTCTTCAAAATACACTTAATTTGAGGGCTAGGTTAAACAAAAAATATCTCGAGGTATTGTCCTATAATATCTGGATGTAAATTTTGAACCAAATACATCAAACCATTTCAGATCTGTAGTCAGGGACAGACAGATAGACAGACATACATGGAGACAAACAGATCCGTAATTATTTTTTTGGACACACATAGAACGAAAATATTCAGCATAATATCGAGTCCAACAATTTTTTTGCGGTTACAATACTTCCCTTTGATATGAGAAAATAAAAATAATGTATAGATATACCTAGATGTTTTATCAATTACTGTACAAGTTCAAAGATTCGTATTTCTACAATTCTTGGGGGTTTCCCTAATACGATATCACGGGGTCTAAGGCGTCTTGCCTGAATTGAATGTAAAATTAAACAAAACAATTCTTGAGTCGTTGAATTTTACAAAATAATCCTGATGTGCACATGATAGGATTTCTCTTAGTACATAATTTAATCCTAATTTTCCAATTTATATGTTCCTTATTCGGGATCATCTACACCAGTAGTCACGGTTGTGTGGGTAATATCCCAATATGAAGGCTACAGGATAACAGAGGGTAAAGCAAGGTGGTAGAAAGCTCATTTTTCTAGGAGGTGGTGGTTTGGACTCTCCGGCCCTGCCCTTCCTTTCAAACTTTTCATAGTTATCAAATAATGTTATGAGTGAGTAGGTATGTTGAGACAATGTGTGAGGGGAGCTTAGTAAACCTACCTTTATAAGCTACAAACTCCACTTATGACAGATGTTCTGTTATTTAAGCTGCTCTTTTCTTAAGATGATTCTTCAAGTAGGATTTTACAGGTGAGAGAAAATATGTTTGCCCCATATTACTGGACCCAACTTACTCGGCTCATTCCAAGAAACGTCCTACGTTTTTCAATAAGATTATATGAATGTATGAGAAGTGAAGTATAATATTTGGAATGTTGACAGAACTTATTTTACAATCGGAAGTTCTACAAGGTGTATCTTGAAGATGATTATATTAACTAATGATTTGTTGATGACCTATACAATTAAAACTGTAGTAAAAACTTAAGATATTAGGTTTTTACATGTATTTGTCGGGGCGTTCAACAAATTCCAGGTTGGTCATGAACCCCGCTCCCCACCCCCCATCTTTCTACACCCTTTGGGTAAATTCCCATTACACACATTTTCCTGGATAGCAAATTTTTATATTTCAAACTCTTAAGGACCCCCAACAAATACCTTTTTTAAATTAATTTAGATAGTACACCAGAGACATCTCGTGACAATAATTTAAAGTGAATTAGAAAGGTCTCACGTTAGTCTAACATATGGCAGCACTAACTCAATGATGGTCTAACAGATGGCAGCACTAACTCAATGATTGTATAACAGATGGCAGCACTAGCTCAATGATTGTCTAACAAATGGCAGCACTAGCTCAATGAATGTATAACAGATGGCAGCACTAGCTCAATGAATGTATAACAGATGGCAGCACTAGCTCAATGATTGTCTAACAAATGACAGCACTAACTCAATTTAAGTTGAAATTGCATTTCCTCCACTTTATCTTGTACCCTTCATGATTATGTAAAAAAATAATACGCTCACTAAGATTTCCTTTGTAATCCTACACCAAATTTCAACTTGCTATGTTTCTCAGTTTAAAACTTAGACTCTATAGCTTATAGCCAGTGGTCAAATGGATACTAGCATTGCAAGTGTAAGAAAACTCGCAAGGTTCCCACCCGAGAGGTTTCCTTAAATAATTACCTGTACAAAGTTTCATCTCTCAAGGTTTCTTAGTTTTACACGCACTGGTTGTAATAAGATATAAGTGGTTAAGGTCATTCAATAACTACTAAGATTTTTTTTTAATATATAACAAGGATTTTAACATTGGTGGGTTTGGCGGGGCTAATCTTGAAAAATATAGCAAGGAACAATTTCTCAGCCCATTCCAGCAACACCGACCAGATAAGGAAACCAGCGTCCGCTTTGCTTAGGAATATCATTAGTTGGGACTATCATTGTAATTAACAACTGGAGTTAAGCTAAAATAAAAAAAAATAAAAAATCAAGCTTGGAAAAACACCCAATTACCGATAAAATGTAAGTTGTGGCAGGCACCTACTCCTGCCAACATAGAATGTCTCCCCTAATTAGCTCCTCCCGAGAAGACAGTCGGGCTCCTGTAGGTCATGTTTGTGTACCTTAGCTATGTTGCAGGAGTAGGTGACACACCTTAAATTTTATTGACATAAGGTATATTTTTGACAAAAAAGTTTTTTAAATGTTTTTTTTTTTAAATTATGTAGACTTAGGATATGTTTGAACGGATGAGGTAAGATCCAACATCCAAGTCAGGTATAAATCTATGATATATGACCTGCAATGGCTGCACAGTGCTCCGCATTATAGACTTAGCTCAAATGTTAATTGAATACATTTTCACACAAATTAGATAAATGTACAAAGTTAGTCTTCTCTCTTTATTAGAAGTGACTGAAAAAATTGGTTGGCAGATTTTATGACAGGTATAGTGGACAATGAGTTATATAAAAACAATATTGATTCTAAATAACGGCATTGCCCACTACGAAATGAGATAAAATAACACTATTGGGGTATAAAAATAACAGTATTAATATATGATTAAACATTATATAATTTTACCACTTTTAAAACTGCTTATACATTAAAAAAAATATGTTTCATTAACATATTATAAATATTCTAGTGTGCACACGCCATATAAATTTCTAGTTATACTAAATTTCAGCCTCATACATTAATTAATTTACTTTAACAATGGTATACGAAAAGCATAAAATAGCAGGTTCTACCCCTTATAACTTGTGAACTATAATGATTTTAAATAATTGACTCCCTTTTTATAGCAATTAGACACTTGTTGCAATTGTGCAGTAAATTTTTATGGGCCGCGGACGAGAAACTGCTGCGCAGACATTCAGATTCAACACAATATTTAATTATACGATGTGATATTCTAAAATATGGTACATGCCAAAATAAAGTCGAAAGATTCCTACAGAGCTCTCTTTCCTTAACAACCCTATAGTTTGAGTTTAAATAACAGTTAAATGTGTGAAAATGTGACATTAGCTTATTTTCAACTATTATTTAAGTAAATTTATTTACGGAGAGTGATGAACGGATGAAGAATATGTCTGGATCTAGCCCTACTCTAACAACTAAAGTGATTTTATATTTTTCAATTTTCAAAATATGATATCTAGATGGTGTAACTCCCACTAAAAGCATAAATAATAGCTTTGGCTATTTAATTCCTAAAGTGATTTTGTTGATGGGCTCATAAGAGAATTTTTTTTAAGATATTTGAGAACTAGCAGCGAGCTTTCCTCCTTATCTTGAGATAGGAACTTTCAAAGTTTTCTTTCCCCTCTTTCTTATTGACATTGACAAAGGGTGGTTTTAGATGAGGTGCGATAGGGAGTTTAGGTCTAGGCAAAATAGAAGAGTAATTCCAGAAAATAAAATAGACAATGTATTTTAAGCCATGTTGCTTGACAACGATTGATACTTTCTCGCTGACCAAGGAGGACGCCTTAAGCTGTGAATCAAATGGCTTTTAGGCCAAGTGTACACAGGCAACAAATTGTCCAAACACCTTTTTTGTCGCTACCTTTCTCGTCGTTGGTGTGTGTGTTCACAGGGAACATATCTGTTGCCAGGAAAAAACAAATTCCATAAAATTATTACATCTATTATCATAATGGACGTAGAAGAAGTAGTTGTTATTTTTGCTCTTGTAGCCTGCAATAAAATAGGTACACCCCATTTACAGTCCAAGACTCACTTGGAACGTTTTATACAAATTTTGAGCGTTATAGTAATTATTACGATAAGTTTTGACCTAATATAGAATGGGTTTTTCCAGTTTTGGTGAACTTTTGGCTCTAGTTGAACAATAAGTTTCTCAGCAGGAGACCAATTGGAGAAGGAGCACGATAGAACGTTAGATAGGCATTGAATGCAGCATTTGTTCCATACCTATAATAATGAAGTCATGGGCTGGGTTCAAGCACAATCTGGTGAGCAACGACAGAACTGTCGCCGGTGTACACGGCTCTATTTGTTTGCACTGGGCGCATCCAAATCGTAAGACAAATAAGTAGTCGCATTGCTGTGGCGCTCCACAGCTCTTTTCAACTGCTGAAATACGGTTTGGTTGCCGTTGCCTGTGTACAAATTTACATTCAAACTTATTGAACACATTGTAACGACAAAAAAGTGTTTATACATTTTGTCGACTGTGTACACATAGCCTTAGTGAAAAAATGAATCTGTTTGTGTTTGTTTCGGTAAATAATAATTGTAAATGGATCCAAGATTGATCTTTCTCTTTTTTAATCTCTATTTGAATTTGAAGTTTATATTTTTCTTTGGAGAGCAAGTTTGATCTAAAGAAAAAATAGCTTGGTTAAATATTACATTCTATTTATATAGAATACACATTACATTGCTCACGTGGTTTAAAAAGTGTGTCATGCAAAAAATATCAGATTGTTTTTAAAGTAGACTTAGGCTTCCCTAAATATATATGCCAATTTTCAGATTGCTATGTTTTTTGGTTTTGGACTTATACAGACACGCAAACACATAAATGCACATCTTATATTATTTATAGGATAAAAAAAAAAGTTGCTTGAAAATCATATTAATGTGTGAAAAAAAATCTATGATGCTACTGAAACAGCGAGGTTACGAAACATATATTAATAGTTTGACTCTCTGCCAAAAGAGAGCAGTGTAACATTGCTACCTACTAGTGCCATCTAAGAGTCTTTGATAGAACCACTTATCATCGAAACACATTCTTTTTTTGGTCACCACGGCTCACTAACTGTTCGGGTAATAAGCAGAGGCACTAATTATGCTATGAATAAGGGATGAGTGAGGCTGAAAGAAGGGTTTGTGAACACTTATTTGTAGGAAGGGAGAGTGAAAGACCATTTAGGTAAAACCTCACTTTCCACACTCGACCGGGATTCGAATTTCAATCTTACTGAAATCGGGGGTCCAGTTTTTTTTTCTAGCACCACGTCTTACTACCCGTTTAGGATAAACTAGTATACACTAATTACGCTAATGGTCTTAGGTTAGGAATTAGTAAGGATATATTTATATAAAGTTTACGCGCATTTTCATGGTGAGAGAGTGGAAAATCATTTTGAACCCCCCCNGTGAACAATTATTGTTCTTTATAAATAACAATAATAACTAGAATAGTTTTATATTATGTTAATGGTGGTAAGAAAAATAGTGTTAGTCACAAATTTTATTATCATCATCATCATTATTATTAATACTATTACTTATATATTTGGAAGAAGGTATAGGAAAGGTGGATGGAAACATATAAAAGGGACGAACACAATATGGCTTTTATAATGAAAAGAAGAACACAGTTCACACTTTACATTGCTGCCAATGGACAAAGAGGTAATGAATGATTGCCTCTTAAAGAAAATCGATTGTCACCGCCCAATCCCCCGACCCAGGTTTCATTCTATCGGAACTCATCAGAGAGGAGTGTAAAACGCGCAACGCAACTTCCTAAAAGAGGAAACCAAAAACAAAACATAAAAGGGAGAAAATTGAAAAAGGTAAAGAATAATAGGAAACATAGATAGGAACATGTAAAAGGTATAACATAAAGGACAAACACAGGAAAAGGACATTGGATGCGAAATATATAATATATCTCTATAATACAATTACCTCATAAAGCGAAAAGAGGTTTTCCTTATAGAGATATATTATTACTTTTAGGGATGCTTGAATCTAGATGAAGTTTACCTGTATTTGCGTGGGGGGAAAAAGGAAAATCTTTAAGGAAAAAATACACACTACATCGGCAGTACAGCCCATTTCGATAATGACACCCTAGTTTGACTACTAGGTCACCGAAACAGGTTCCTAGTTTGTAACTCGTTTGTTGATATAATCAGTTGATTTAGAAAGAGTGCGTTTATTACCCTACATAATAATATACCTTCGTTTTATAATAACATTCATTAATACTTTTTTTGTTAGTTTTTCTTCAGGTGGCTGTATGGGAATTCATTTGGACAAAAACTGCACCAATTATATGACTCACATATGTGAGGGCACTATTATTTATAGGAGAGTGATCCTAACAGGTAGCCAGTGCAATTTGTAAGTACAGAGTACAGTTCAGTTGGTTACACAATTAAATAGCACCTCAACGCAATCTCACACACTTTCTCATGTAGTATTTAATACAGTTGTACAGTAGTTTAGACAAAATGAACAAAATTTGGCTTTGAGTAAACTACCAATAAATTAATTTTTCTCCGAAAAACAAGAATACAGTTTTATTTATTATTTAAAACACTGCACATACTTATTTTGAACAGAATGGTTTAAACATTTTCAAATAATTTTCAGCCATAAAAAATCTGTCGTCAGTTAATTTAGAGCTAAAATAAAAATAAAATTTTCTTCTTAAATTATTACCAGAAATAACATCTAATCATCAAGTTTGAACGAAATCCATAAAACTATTTTGGCTTTAGTCCCAAGTACAGACAGATTCAAAGATGAATAAATCAAATAATTGTAAAACCGACTTTTATTAGTTCATGGTAGCAACACAGGAACAGGGAGATATTATTAATCCACTCAGATTATAATTTTAGAGTATATAATGCTAATTGTACGCACCCAAATTCTAATTGTAGGGTACATAATGGCAATTGTACGCACCCAAATATTAAGATCCTAAAAATTGAAAATACTAAGGAGGCAACATTTCAAAGAATTGGATATTATCCTTATTTTAAAAAAAACGTTTTAAAGTTCATACTATTACTGAGATAATATTTTATACCACTTAAGGCTTGCCCTCAATTTTTTATTTTTTTTGGCCAGAAATATGAAACTTTTTACTTTCACCAATGTTGTTAGAATTTAAATTTTATGTTTTTAAGTCACTTTCAGAATTATTGACGAAAAATACGTGTCTGTAATTCGTGATCTCTCGGGTGTTTGTTCAGTTTCAAAAGATAAAATTACTGTTCACCCATTTATGTGCTGATAAACATTGCGCACATTTTGTGCGCCAGTTTAAACATTTTTGGGAATCAATTTATAATATAAAAATTGTATAAATGTTTTGCACTAGCTTCAATCTCTTAATTTAGCCAAATAATATTTTTTTTTCTTTTGTTGCAAATGTCATCATCCCAAATTGTCTATTTCTTCAACGTTTTATAAAGATATGTTGAGTCGTAGTCCATTGTATGCTGGTTCATCAAAATGTCCGCGCACCGCACAGAATCATAGATTAGAAGACTACATATAAAGCCATCAATATACAAATATAAAGACACGCTTACACGATAACAAAAAAAGCACACGCCAGCCCCGAAGAGTTCTTGAGAGCTAGATGCTCCGGAATAATAAAATAAACATATATATTTGGTGCCTCGATGGACATGCACTTGTATGAGGACGGGAAAGTTGAATAAATAAACCACATCGAATATACTTGCCTACTACAGACTTATATTAAAAAATAGTCATATTTATAGGGCCCCCACAGTATACGAGGAGGAACCATAAACTATATAACAAACAGTGATAAAAAATAATTGAAGGAAATAGAAAAAGGACAATTATTAAAAGTAGGAGGGGAAGCGAAGTTAATGAGCCCGGAAAAGACACGTTAAAAATAATAAATACTACAGTAAATTAATTTAGACGGGTAAAGGTCCGATGGCGACATCGGTACCCACGATCGGCAGGTTATCCAGAGGAGAAGGCTACCTTGCTAGAAGGCATACTGCTGATGTTTTTTTGTTTGTTTTTTAGCAATGCGTCTTACTACCCGTTCGTGTTATACGCCTATGTACTAATTACACTAAAAGAATAGGGATTAGGATGGCTTAATTTAGAGGAAATGCAGCCGTATTTGTGTAGTGGGACAGTGGAAAACCATTCAGGAAAGCCCCCCTCAATGCACGCGACCGGGATCGAACCCCGATCTCCCGGTATTTGGCAGCCTAGTCTAACACGAGAGTAGCGCGTTAGACCAAGCGGCCACCAAAGTGGGTAGTGCTGATGTCCTGCATGCGTTCAAATCTATCCACTCCGCGCTATTTACATAAACAAAATAAAGGACACGATCTTGTGACAAAACATGATCACAGACACATAGAACTAATTGTGGGCTGGCAGGAAATGAAAATTCTTAGTTGCAAGAGATATAACACAGTGGACAGATCTGCTGACAGAGAAACATCAAACTATCGGTTGTCTCCCATACAGAGTGCTACGAGGGTGAAATTGACTTGTTACAAGACCTTCTATAAAAGTATGGGTAGGGTAAAGGTGAGATTTTAATGGCACGGAAGATTATTCATCCAACAGAGACTAGGGCTCGGCCAGACTGACAAGCGTGCGAGCGAGCAAGCGTGTGAGGGAGCAAGCGATTAGGTGGCCAGACTGGCGAGCGAGCGAGTGAGCGCGTGATTAGCAGATAGCTCTCGTTAGTTGTTGATGAGGAGGCTATTAATCTTGGCTCAGTGAACTGAGGGGGGTTTTAGCAAGTGATTTATTGTTGTGGTTTTCTCATCCTCTCTCTACGCTAATGGTGATTCTTATTTGTAAAGGCCTACTCTTATAATATTGAAGTATTTTAACATATCAGTTTTACATATATATAGGTATGGTTTATGATCTACCAATTAAATTAGGCCGTTAGTAGCAAATGTGCTAAACCTATCGATATTAATAAAAATGTCAAAATGAGAAGTTTTCCTAGCACTCAATGAACCAACATATAATAATATTGCCTAGCGCCTGTAAACTAGACTCTACTGGGTCGAGCGATTGCGCTTGAAAAATAGAACCTGTTATATCTTTCAAGCGTGAGCGCTCAGTCGCTCGCTCGCGCGCTCCAGTCTGGCCACCTCTCATTACAACCAATGTGTTCTATTTTATATTTTAGTCGCTCGTGCGCTCGCTCAGTCAGGCCGCCCTCTAACTCTGAGGCTATGCATAACCACACCGTCTCTAATTCGTTTATAGAAAAAAGCTTGGACGCCGTAATCGCCGATGCCCCGTACAATCGCTCTAGTCAGCGTATCACTGATATCACAAAATAAATAGCAATATCAAGGTAAGTACAAATTATTTCAATGGTATATATTTTTTTAAATTTCTTTTGTAAGCTAAATTATTCTTCTTCCTTATCTTAAGGTTGTTTCTGTTTATTTTTAATTACACATGAAATATATTAACCAAATATGTCAATGTTAAGATTTTAGCCCTTAATTATTATTAATGACATATTAAGTATTTCAATTATTAATATTTAATCGATTCAAATAGAAGTGAACGAAGTTATTACAAACACGCCCAAGCATAAAAGTGTGTCAAAGCTATTTTAGTCTTTACAAAAGAAGGGGAGGAAGAAGTAATACCGGAAATAGATAAAATAGTCACAAGTAGGCTGGATTACATAACATCTGGCATAAAAAGCGTGTATATGACTATTATAAATACAATTTTTAAAAGTTTTGTTTTTATTTATTTAAGATAAAATGTGTATCTTTTTAAACAAAAGAAATGCTAATATTTTAGTTCTACAACTGCAATAATCTGGGTGGTTGATATCGAGGAGGTCAAAGTTTGAATCTCAGCTAGGTGCACTCTAGGGTATTTTTTGCCGTAAATTACCTTTTAATCTGTTTTATTTTTGCCCCACAATGAACACACCATACACTCCCACAGTCATTGCTTTTACAAATACATTCCTCCTAGATTTCCGTGAGAAAAGATGCCACATGCTATCATATAAACCAAATGAACTTACTGAGCCAGCGAAGCTGCTCAACAAGATCAACTACATAGTTTATATTCACGCCAGCAGGTGACAGAGTTGACGGTGGAGTATGGTACGCTACCTAGGAACGTTTTCTTGAAACACTATCAACGAGTTAAAATAAGGTTCGACATGGTTTATTTGCCATGACTTTTCTTTAATTAAAATTTACAAGTAAGTTTCACTGCCAATTTCATGGACGCTTGCAAATTAAATGCTATGCAATATTATGTCATCAGGATTAAATTCTACTTGTTTCTACTGTTATTGTAGCATAAACAATTCAACATTATTTGACTTTCTCTTCTTGAGTCAACAACCCGAAGGTTGGTGTGATCTCTTGTCAGGCGCTGGGCACATAACCAGCCCTCCAATTGTTACTAACCAAATAATACTTATTTTTTAAGACAAACAATTTATATATAAATGTAATAAATAGTACAAACAAATGTTCAGAATAATTATAGGGAAAGTTATCTTAAATGAAAAACAAATTACTAACAACAAATATTATAATTATCGACAAGTAAACGACCAAACGCATAAAGTTTTCCTGAAAATGTATGCCTGTCATGATTTGCGAAATCCCTCATACCTGAAATCGGGTAAGGTACCCGGAACTGCTTTGCACCTGGACGCTTTGACCTGCAGACACAGGTTTGAAAGGATAAGGGGAGGGCCAGGCTTGGAAAGCCCAAGTCAAACATCGATAAATAAAGGTGTGAATAACTTTATTCAATAATACAATGAGTTACAATATGTCAGAATATATTACCTTTGAATTGTAATATATAGGAAAGAATATGACCAGTGTTGAAAAAGAAAAAATACGAGCGGGACTCGGTCTAGCGATCCAGCGATTACGGAGCTGGAACGCTAACCACTTGACCGCCACCATTTCGTGCTCATGATCGCAACGCACCGGTACATATTCGACGCGTAAAACTTCTCTTGCAATTTTCTCGAAAACAGNTAATCCCAACGCATCGATACATATTCGACGCGTAAAACTTCTCTTGCGATTTTCTCGAAAACGCCTAAGTAGTACGCCTTACTACTTGCACATTATGTTGTCCTAAATGACTACTAAAAGTGTACAAAGTTTGAAGATAATCCGTGATCTGAACGTTGTGGCCTCCCCTTGTAAGATAGGCTCAGCTAGAGCCTAAAATACTAGCGTAATTACCCTAAAGGGTAAGGTTATTACCGTGACGGAATATACTATGGCCCTTTCATATTTTAAGCAATACCCATAGTCGAATAATGTAAAGAAAGCTTGCTTCCTTTCAGTGGAGACGAAGGGTAAGTAAGCGTATATATAACCTGAACAGGTTGCTATGGTGCTTGGAAAAAATCATCATTGGAGTGACAGTTCTGGAGCATCCAAACCACTTAAACGATCAAATTTGGTATAATATTACAACTGCGACATTTCGCGTGAAACGTCATACTAGATTAGCTAATTTTACTTAATCGTGATTTTTTAAATCGTAATATCTAAAAGATAAGGATAATACTTCTATATGGACCAGATCAGTGGCCTCACTCTATCAATAGATTATATAGCCAAAGACAGGGATATTGAGGTTCAAATGCTGGTCTTGTGTACTGAGGGTGGGTTTTCCCTAAATGGTTTTACAATATCCCTCCCCGAAAATGCAGGTATGCTTCCTAAAATCCAACCCTTATCATCCCAAACTCCTTAGCGCTATTAGTAATTCTACATATGCTTATAGCTTGAACGCGGTGCTAAAAATATTCTATAGGGATATTTCTCCTTTATTTTGGGGTGAACCTGAATTAACAAATCACTTATAAAGCGGGGTGACCTGGTGGTCTAGGGGTAAGGTGTCAGACTTCTGTGCTGAGGGTACAGGGTTCAATCCGCGGTCTCGGCACAGATTTATCTGATTACCAAACCCTTCCTTCACCTCTGACCTCAGAGGTGTATTAATCACAATTTATTACACATTAATTAGCGTAAGTGCGTATAACCCGAACGGGTAATAAGACGCGGGTTCTAATAATAATAATAATAATAATAATAATAATAATAATAATAATAATAATAATAATAATAATAATAAAACTTATAAAGCGAGAATTCTAGACGTCTTCAACTCATCCCAGTGCTCTGGTTGGCGCTCACAACTAACTGTGTCGAGTCCATCAAAGGAAAAGAGCGATAGATAGAGCATAGAGTATCAGAGCCTGACCCTGGGAACCTTGGTAAAACTCTAAGAGCTGACAAGATGTAGTTTTCTGGCAAGATTTGGGTTAATTGGAGTTCACCGTAGGTGTTATTCAAGGCAATGATGATGGTAGGTCTATAAGCTTATAGTAGGATTCTATTAGGAACGGCATTATCTACTACTTACAGACGTGACTAAAACTACTTTCATACTTCAAGTCATGTGGTAAGTAGATGTCAATTTTTATAGATATTATATTGAGCTAAACAAAAAATGTGTGTGTATTTTATAAACTGTCCTTCCTACCAGAATCCTACCATAGTCCTATATTTGTTTACAGGAAGAATAGGTGAATTTAATAAAATATTTGA
Organism: Timema bartmani; assembly: GCA_902151455.1. NCBI lineage: Eukaryota > Metazoa > Arthropoda > Insecta > Phasmatodea > Timematidae > Timema > Timema bartmani. Next base: position 291,399 of record CABFWB010000099.1, read on the forward strand.
GAGAAATTAAATAAATATTTAATTAAAATGGATCTATTTTAATTATATAGCTACCCACACTAGTGGCTGGTGGGCAATACACTAGATTTTGGTGACGTAGAGGTCAAGCTTCGATTCTCGGTTGAGTGCGCTTAAGATGGGAAAAGGATTATCAACACTGATTTATAGCTGTGTCTTTTTATTCCTAGTAAAAGCGAATGTAGGTACACTTTCTATAAACTGCCCTCTTCATCTCACCCAATTATATTTAAGCACTAAATAAAATTTGTGTTAAAGCGTTTTGACTTATATACAGGGTTGGGCGGAAACAACTAAACGATCTATGCTAAGGAAAGTGATGGACAACGTGGTGAGGTTTGCCTGACTTCTGGTGGAGTTCACCTGAGTGACATTATCTTATAAAAGGTGAAAAACTGTAGATTGTGGTTAGCTTTTATTTGTATTTTTTTATATTCATTACTATTTGCAGCCTGGTCCTGGTCAGTTTTTTATTCAAGCTATATATTTTTCACTGCCAACTGGCTAGGTCTATCATAACTTAATATTCCTTATAATTTAACCTAATACTAGGACAAGCACGACATCCAGTCCCCAACCGTTCATTTATCCTCTTTCTCATTATAAAAGATACACTTACATAACTAACATAACCTCAATCTGCTACTGTTGAACCAGAAAACTACTTATTAATTTCTGTATAAAGATACACAGTCTAAATATATTAAACAATAGATTAAAGCAAACCAGCTCCATCACTCTCTACACATACATTAATAGTGTTGATGCCCTTTACCTATTATCTTAGAAGAAGAATGGAAAAAAGCGAATAAAATAAAATAATAAAACAAGGCCATATTTTCTTAAAGTAGAACATTATTTTTTCTAGACCAACTCCATCTATAGTTATACATACTATCTAACACCTAATATTCTTTACTCACCATCTTTGAGGCTTAAGGACATAAGGAAAATAGAAGTATATCTATTAATTCAATATACATTTTAAGCAAAACTTTTTTTATAAGTCACTCCATTGATCCCTATGGATACTTTCCAAACTATTTTGTCCCTTACTCATTATCTTAGAGGAATAACGACCTAAGGCGAATAAAAGAATAATATACAATTTAAATATATAATTATTATAGGTTTATGGAATAAAAACAAGGATATAGGAAAATGAGGTGTAGCCAAAACCGAACAAATCTCCCTAACTATCCCCCGCCAGCACCTCATCTCCCTGAAAGATTAGAAATGCGACAGCGAAGCTGCTAGGGTTGCGACTGTCGACTACTTAAACCCATAACGATACATTTTCATCCTCCTAAATACTACAAGGCTCATCCTTTAGCTTCAATACTGCATTAAACGCTATACTTTTCATCCTTGAAGATAATGTAGATATATACTTGAGCGCACGTTATAACCATTACCACACATCTTCATCGGAGAACGGTACCTCCCCATGCCTTAGAGCTGATTCTGACAGGTATGCCAATTTCACTTTCCCTCTACTGTGGATCACCTACTTTTTATTTTACATTTCCTAGATTATTTATCTCTCTATCTAGATATATAAAGGCATATTCTATTTATATTTACTTTACTTTTCCCTGTTACCAATTTTATATACTAACAAATCTGTAACTTACACCTAAAAACTAACGTCCTTAATCTTCTCTTACTTTTTAACTCATGCCAGTTTATTGCCCGGTGGGCACATCCACTGCTAGAACCCTGAGCAACCGCTTGGGATCATGTTTTCAGAGTTGCTAAGGGCTCCAGCGGCGACGAGCATCCCTCTATCCGCCACCTGGGGAGGTGTCCAAGAGAGATAGTGCTACACTTACTACTAGAAACCATTTCTTGGACCTAATGTTACACTAACCTACTCTAAAAAAAATACAAAATTACTCCCTACCCTAACCTAAACTAATTAGTTTTAGCTCCTGTCTTTCTGACTTAACCTAATGCAGTCCGCTGCACTTACAGTATGTCAACAATTGTCCTTGAAGTCCAGTCGCTTCTTAATTGCAGCATCCTCCGTCCGTATGGAGTGGCTGTCAGTCTTCTCGGCCAGTTGATGGTCAGAGACCCGATGACTCCGGTCCAGTCAGTGTATCACTCGTAAAACGGAGTGGCTGTCAGTCTTCTCGGCCATTTGATGGTCAGAGACCCGATGACTCCGGTCCAGTCAGTGTCTCACTCGTAAAACGGAGTGGCTGTCAGTCTTCTCGGCCAGTTGATGGTCAGAGACCCGATGACTCCGGTCCAGTGTCTCACTCGCTACCAGGTGAAACCGGTCCACGTGAGTAAGGGGCAGGCTCCACCAGCTGCAATTTTACCCATATTTTCTTATCCTTGTCGGAATTCCAGGTTCCACCCAGTTAATCCATGGCGTTTCCGTCACATGACTCTCCGTGGAGCCTTACCTCAATAAGGTGCTCTAAGATCACTTAGAGTTTCGGCCACACATTCATGACCTGACTAGTCGTCTTGATGTCTGCGTTCTACTTGTCCAATTGTCCAGCCATGTCCGTATCTTCACTCTCGGTACTATCGTCTTTATTCGTCCCGTCAGTCTCTGTCTTTTAGTCATCTTGGTCTATGTTCATATTTACACACCTTACACAGCACATATGCTCACGAGGTATGCTTGACCAGACATACTCTTGTAAGCCTTTGCATATGTACACCCTCTTTCTGTCTTTTCCTCTTGCCAACCTTAATCTCCTTCTCTAGAGTTTTACATTTAATCATCCTAAATTTATCAGTCACTAAACATAGACCTACTTTTCATATACCGTAGGATTTATAGCATAAGCCTATTATACATATTTAAATTGCATATTCATTTAATTGCCTTTGGTCCTTATTCATCTAAAATGATTGTTAAAGGATAATAAAGTCTTGAACGAATACGTTAAGATCAATGGCCTCGGTCAATAAGCTTAACGTGTATATTTAATAAAAATATATACTGTTATTCCACCTCAGATCCTTATTCCTTTAAGATGATAAGTAAAAATAATAATTAGGAATTAGAAAGTATGCATAAGGATCAATGGAGAAGGTCTGAAAAAGTCTTACGCTCTAAGATATTGAATAAATGCATATACACTTTTTCTTTAATTTGCCTTGGTCCATTCTTCCTCCAAGACAGTGATCACCAAATGTGGGACCACGGTCAGCATTCGGACCGCAGATATATTTTTAAGGACCTTGATGAGATAGCGATAAACAGAAGAAATGATGCTATTTCGGTGTTGGGTGGGTAGTAGACACGGAGGGCCAGCAATAATAAATAAGTAAAATAACTAAAAGGAAAGTAAATCATGTTTTTGAAATAGTAAAGTCCTATAGGTAGAGAGAGGGTAAAATAGCATTAATTTTCAGTTTTTTTTAGCATTAATTATTGGAAATTTAGTGTTTTGTGGCATAATTTAGCATTTTGTAGCAAAATAGGTAAAAATGTCTTTCGTCAATGTTTTTAGGGCCTATACAAAGGATTTATGATAAAAGCAACGACTAACGGAATGTGGCGATTAGCCGGATGGGCTGTGGAAGGCACAGGATGCAAGTAAAACCCGAGCTTAAGCACACAAACGAGTGAAACTCAATGATTTTTTAATCATTTATTTCCGCTGAAAAACATCGTTTTATAGAAATTCTCAGCATTTTCAGGGAATTCGCATCTATTTCGCTAAATAGAATAATTTAGCTAAAATACTCTGAAAATCACAATTTTAGCGTTAATTCGCGAAATAAAAATCGCTTTAAACACTTTCAAATGCCATGAAACGCAAAGAAAACTTATAAATAC
>CABFWB010000099.1:295763-355441 GCA_902151455.1 Timema bartmani
CCTTCACCTCTGACAAGACATGTATTAATCACAACTTGTGAATGTGTGGAATGCCAGGCCTCCACCGTGGTTCGGATTCCATGTTAAACTGTAGGTCCTCCATTTCATCTCACAATCACCCTACCATTACACATTAGCATAAGTACGTATAACCCAAATAGGTAGTAAGACATGGATATTAACACTTCTTGCCCTTGAAACATTGTATATGTGAGGTTATCATAAATACATACATACATACATACATTCATAAACATACACAAATATATACATAAACATACACATATACACAAACCTATTTATACACATAAATGCACATAAACATATGTGTATTCTGTGCATACATATATATCACACACACACACACATATATATATATATATATATAGATAGATACATCCAAACTTAAATACACATAAACACACACACATACACAAACCATACACTTATACATATGCACATACTGTACATACACACTTGGTTGATTTTTAATAAGTAGAATTATTTCAAAATCCATGCAGATGGATTGATCCAGTAGATGTTTAACTCCATAGAATACTTTTGACAGTCGCTAGAACATATTCATCAATGTTGCTTCCATTAGATTTCTACTTACTCTCGGCCCCTAGGAGAAAGAAGTTATTTTTATCATTATAAAAATCTAGCTTGAGATTTTGATGTATGATGATGTTTAATGACATCACGAACAAGAAAAAGTAATTTTTACAAGGCTGTTTGTCTATCTGAGTGTATAAATATCTGCCTAGAGCCGATTGGGCTAAATCTTTGAAGATGGGTTGATTAAATAGCTGATCTATTATAGTTGTTGGTTACGGTTATAGCCGCATCTAAATATCAAATTATTTGAATTAAAATATTATACCTGGACAGGAGAATCGAAACTGGGACCTTTGGCTTAGTATACCAATATTCTTATCTTTAAGCTATCCAGGAGTCATCCCATGCTCAGCGATATTCTTCACTCATATTTTAAGACAGAGTCTGTGATGGACGTGTGGAATCGTCGTCTACGTAAGAGCGATTAATTACGATCACGATCTATCAGATAACGCAACCACCTTCAACTCGGGAGGGCTTTGTGCTGCCAAAAGTTCAATCACAATGTGTATGAATGCGCATATATTGATGGATTTTGGTATTTAAGATTTTTAATAGGGCTCCCCCAAAGTGCTTTCGCAACTATACATCCAATCCTAAAATTAAGGATAGTTTACTTATGGGCGAAAGGAGAAAAAATTGATTTTCTCTAAATCAGCTCCAACGATTTCGATTAAAATTTGTATCTAGGCATTGTTTAGCATTACAAACAAAATTGAAGTTCTCAGTTTCCCTTGAACATGGCTTTGAGGGTACTTTACAAAAGCGAAATTGTTTTATTTTGATCATAAATAACTTCATAACTTTTTAAGATACGAAATAACTTAGCATTGCAGAAATGTAGAGCTATTAAAAATAAAAACGATTGATTTGACATATATATTTTTCTAAAACCAATAGCTTCCAACTGAGCTATAAAAAAATATTTTTAATGGAGCTCTTTGAAATTGTAAATTGATTGTTATGCTCTTTGGAGGACAGAGAAGCTCCAATTTTCTCAATGTCTATGCAAGAGTATGTTATTTCATCTATTAAATTGTGATGTTCATCTTAAAAGTTTTAAGAAAACGTCTCCAATTTTAGGTAAACTATTGAGAAAGTATGTTTCGTGCACTGTACCCTTTGTCTTATATCTTCTAGATGTGTCAATACATATAGTTTAAGTGTATGTACTAAACACTACTAGTAGTCTGGTCCATAATATGAATATATCTTTTTTGATTTCTTTTGAAAAAAAGATATTAATAAATAATAAACCAATATTATAATCTTTTAATACATTCTCTTAATATTTCAGAGGATTAATATTTTGGAATCACCTGGACACAGGGATATATCCTTCACTGATTCATTGAAACACGAGAGAATATTCTTGACTGATTCTTTGATACAGAGGAATACATCCTTAAATGATTAATTGAGACACGAGAAAATATCCTTGACTGATTCATTAATACCCAGGGATATATTCTTGAATGATTCATTGAAACATGAGAGAGTATCCTTGACCGATTCATTGATACACAGGGATATATCCTTGAATGATTCATTGAAACACGAGGAGTTATCCCTGACCAATTAATTGATAAACAGGGATATATCCTTGGATGATTAATTGAAACATGAAGAGTTATCCCTGACCAATTAATTGATACACAGGGATATATCCTTGAATGATTCATTGAAACACGAGGAGTTATCCCTGACCAATTCATTGATACACAAGGATGTATCCTTGGATGATTAAATGAAACATGAGGAGCTATCCCTGACTGATTCATTGATACACAGGGATATATCCTTGGATGATTAATTGAAACATGAAGAGTTATCCCTGACCAATTAATTGATACACAGGGATATATCCTTTAAGGATTCATTGATACGCAAGGATACATATTTGAAGTGTTATACCTGACTGATTCATTAATACACAAAGATATATCCTTGAATAATTAATCAATTAGACATTAAGAAGTGTCCCAGAATTATTCAATGATACTCTGGCAGATATTCCAGATTAATTCACTGGATCACCAGGAGATATCCATGATTAATTCACTAAGCTACTAAGAGATATACCTGTCTGATTCACTTATATACAAGGAGATATCGCTGAAATTTTTGTTTCGCTGAGCTGAAGCAACTACTTTGAGCTAAAATTTGTTAATAATTAAATTCAGAATGACTTTTGTTTCAGTATAGTAATCATGCCAAGTTCTAGTAATTCTGAAAGTGCTCAGATTGGTAGAAATACGTCACTGAGGAGGGATTTAAAAAAATATGAAAATCTACGACTATCCCGTTGGTTGTTTCTTGGGGTTATTTATATTTTTCCAGCTAAATGTAAACTCATTTATTTAGTGGGTACAAACTGTTACTAGCTTTGTTATCTACACAAGTAGTATGGTAAACTTATTAAAACTAGAGTTTCAAGTTGATTGTCATATAGGCCTATACCTATTTAGAAACTTTTATTTTCATAATAACAGTAAAAACTGATGATCCAAGTGGAATTAAAAACCACGTAATTATAGAGCGCGGTGCTTACATGTCCTTCAGACTCAACACATTTTTTTAAATTTAATTAATCAAAATTGACGTTGGTGAGAACTGATCGCATCTTAATTTACAAAGAATTAAATTTGAATAAGTCATTAGTATATAAACCCTTTTATATAATGTATTATTATATAAAGCTTGCAACTAAACAAAACGTCAATTGTATTTAAATTACAATATGCATATCCGGGACAGAGTATTTATTACTCTAAGTTGTTAGAAGTCTACCAGCCCACTCCTGAATTATGGTTATCAATATTTCGGAAAATATTGTACCATAGACGAAACATTAATACACATAATTTGAATATTAAATAATGTATCACCTGAGTTACCGAGGATGTATCCATTTCAAAAACACACTTTTCTTTACCTTCACCAACAACAGTCTTATATATGTCCTAAGTTTTTATTTTCTCATATCAAGAGAAAGTGTTGTAATCATACAAAATAAATCTTGAGATAATGATGATTCTTTACATTTATGTAAACCCAAAACAAAAAATATGGATTTGTCTCCATGTCTGTATGTCTGCTTCTTCCTGGCCTTGGATCCAAAACGGTTGGATACATTTGGTTAAAATACTATATTTATATTTTATAGGGCTATACTGGGTGCCATTATATTGTTATTTTGACCCTAGATCTCAAATGATGAGCAATTTTTTTTGATTACACAATTTTTCAAAAATGATATTGTTTAAAATCCATATCTATGATTAGTTTGATATGAAAAATACCAATGTATAATCATTTTTAGTGTAAACATATACTTACGGGTAGTTAACGGATAACTGATTTTTCAAAAACTTTAAATATTTTAGGAATGGTTCTAAAGACTTGGTTGCAAATGTGTAGCTTGGAATTGTTTGACAAGACAAATAACCCTGTAAGCTAGTTTTTGGGGTAATAATTATTTTAAGTTTAGTTTATTGATTTATAAAAATTAAAAATATTTTTAAAATACTTCAATGTTCTAGTATTTAATATTGTTGATTAATTGTTGAAAAAATTAGATTATTACGTTTTCATATCAAGAGAAATTGTTAATCGTTATAACTTTTGTCTTCAACATTACAATGAATCTTTACTTTTTATGCGTGTCTTAACCCAAAAAAGTAGATTTTACCATTATGTCTGTCTGTCTGTCCCTGGCTACAGATCGAGAATGGTTTGATAGATTCTGTTCAAACTTAATATAGCTATATTTAATTATGGCTATACTTTGGGATATTTTTTTATTTTGACCCTTACCTTCAAATTAAGGATAGCTTACTGATGAGTGATTTTTAACTCCAAGTTTTTCGAAAATATCTATAACGATTTTGTTTAAAATCAATATTTAGGGAGTGGGTAGACTCCCAAATAACAATATACACTTTTTTTTGTAACAAATTGTTAAAAATTCAATTTACTGACAAGTAATTTTCAAAAATTAGAAGTAATTTGAAAATGGCACTAAACAGATGGCTTAAAATGTTTATCTGGGGAGGTTTTGACATTATAATTACAGCTGTATACTTGTTTTTTTGGGGGGTAAATTTGCTTAAGGGATGTTTACTGATGGCTTGATTTATTAATAATTTGAATATTTAAAAATATATCTACCGTTTGGTTCAAAATTGGTATCTGTTGAAATTACTTACTTTACAATTAAATAATATGGATATTTTTTTTCTAAAAAAAAGATAATTATTTATTGATGACTTGTTTTTTTAATTTATTTTAAATAAATTTATCGATTTTGTTCAAAATTGGTATCGTGAGACTATTTAACATGACCAATATTAATGTATTTTTATTTTTCAAAGATAAATTCATTCATGGGTGGTTTTCTTAGGACAAATTATGGAAAATTTTGAAATTTTTTGAGATTGGACTTTAATATTGATTTAAAAATGGCTGACTGGGAATAGGTTCTCGTGTTAAATAAGAATACTATTTATATTTATAAATTACAAATAATTTTATGGTGGTTAACAAATAAATTATTTTTGAAAATTTGAAATTTTTGAAAAAAATTAAATAATTTGATTTAAAATTTATATTTAAAGAGTGTTTATTATGATTAAGAAGAATATATGTTTGTTTTTATGAGAAAAACTTACTTAAGAGTAGTTTACTAAAAAACTATTTTATAAATTTTCTTTCAAGCCATAATACACAATAATAGAGAGTTAGTATGATTGTGTCAAACACTTAATTTTTTTCTAAAACTTGAATATTTCTCTAGTTACATATGTGCATGTGATTTTAGTGAAAAATTACTTATAAATTTCTGTTCAAAAACTTCCACAGTTCAGAATGTGTATATTTAATGTAACTGTAGACCTAAATAAAGTCCATGCACGATATCGAAAGATTTTTTGCATTTGAAAATATGTTGGAATAACTTTAATATATATATATATATATATATATATATATATATACTCGTATCTGCAAAATAAGATTGTTAGTTCTATAAACGCCCTTCTATAGAAATAAGTTGTTTTTAAATTTATTAAGAAATTATCTACTCGTACAGTAATATCAAAGTGGGTTGGTGTTTTATTTAATTGCGCACAAATGAAAATATATTAATTTAATTTTCACAACTTGGATGAAATCAATATGTGTACACTCCGTTAATCTTGGACTTGACTGCTTACACTATTTGCCACTATTATCCTACATCATGGTTGAACTAAACAAGGTAAGCTTGCTACCTATCGAAGTAAACGAAGTATACGTGAGTTAAATGCTTATTTGTGGAGATACTTTAAAACCATTATAGTTAACAGAATTTTAAAACTCTTACCCCTGACATACATGCACCTTATGAATTGGTAATGCACCATCAGCATGAGTCTAGTTTTAAGAGATTTTCTAATTATTGTTGATTATCTAATATTGTTATATATTCTTTTACAAGTTTTCGTAATATTTGTGAGTAAAACATCAATGTCTATAAACTAAAGTAATTATTCAAACAAACGAAATTTTAAACCCTGAATACTCCCACAAAAAAAAAGAGTTACTGTAAATTTTACCCAAAACAGTAATTTTATTTTAAACATATTTTTTAAATCGTCTTTTTCGTCTGCTTAAAAATCTATTAATATCATATTAACTTAAAGCGTTTCAAGTTGGGTTTTACTTATTTAGGTTTATTAATATTTTTTTTACATACATCAAATCAGCACCAATTTTTTTTTCGAAAAACATTATTTTATATATTTACAAAAAACACACAACTAGTTCACAATTTTGTTTTCGGAAGCTTATATACTTTATTAAATAGCTGATAAATTATTTTTACGCACTACAGACATGTTTTGAAATAATGAGAGTAGTAATTATATGTACCATTTATTTGAAGATGTAAAAAACTCTTTTTAATGTGGTATGTCAAAACTTATAGTAAAATATGTTTCTTAACTTATTCCGTTTAAATCTGGTGTTGCTATTGTGTATGATGGCCCTGCCAGCAATAAGTATTATTGAGGCAGGTTAGGTCTATTGTTTCAACATGTTTGTGGGATGGTACAGTTATTCTGGTAATGCCCAAAATGTTTAGTGTGAGCTTATCTCACAGCCAGTTGATTAGGTAACATAGGATCTATTTAAAAATCTAATTTCTGTCGTATTAGATTTGTGTTTTAGTCTCTAATCTACAGGCTGCTGAAAAATTCATGGATGAAAAGTTCGCAATGGTATTCCTTATGACACGTTGAGGGCACCGCCTTTTGGAGAGTTGAAATCCTTTGCTTAGTATCCAGCTGTCTCTCTCTCTCGCAATATTTAGACACTGGCTCACTATTTCTAAATATAGTTTACCCCAAAATGAATTTGAAAGACATCATTCACCATGTTGAATAAATAACCTTAAATTTTGAGCTAAATAAATTACAAAATATTAGGGAAAAGTTATGATTACTATCTAAAATTTTAACAACGTTTTACGCACATTGTGACAGTTCTGCGATTAAGGTGAAGGGTATAGGAAACTAAATCCAGCCTTATTTAATCTAATCCAGTATTAAGTTTTATGGTTACAACATAACACTATAAATTATTTAAGTATTCTTCTTGTGGTTTCAAGCCTCCCCTCCCCCCCCCCCACAGTAAATATAACATTCGGAGGATTTTTACCTCGTCTAAGGCGCTGCCCATACAGGATGAAAGTGCAAGTGAAATATCATAAAGCTAGTAATTTCATCAGAAGATGTATTTTAACGCTACCAATAATAATTATGGAAATGCTTGATTTAAACTAGAATTTTGATTGAAATTTATTTGACTATACAATAAGAGATGGGCTTTGGGGGTGACTTACCCCTTCCCCCACTTCCTCCTATATATACACACTTCACACGATTTCATTGGGGGAGCTGAAATACATTTTGTTTTAAATATATTAACATTATGTTCTTAATTTCATTCTTATATAGTAAGATTTTATAAGAAACATCAGTGCTAGTTTTTGAGCCATGAGTTTTGCCACATTCTGTATAACGCTGTAAAACAAAGTTTAGAGGGTAAAACAAAGTAAATGAAACCCAGTGTTTTGATTCTTATCATTATAATCATGTATTCCTACAAACTAGATTAATGCTATGCCATGGATATATGGTTTCATACATTCATGATAATGATAAATGAAACCTCTGTAAATACAATGTTCTTTTTAAATATAAATAAAAACAAAAATTGTAATATAATATGTGATACTTGCATTAAATATACCAATTAAACAGAATTATGAGTTTTATTTCCTCAGCTTAACAATCTTAATAACTTGAATTTCGCGTTTTTTTGGGGGTCCTTTAATAAAAATTAGATTTTTTTTATTTTTAAATAAAAAAGGAACCAAAATCGGAGGTGAAATAAAGCAACGCCAAATACTTTGGTGGGGCGAGAATGGTCTATTTAGGGCCCAATTTTTTTTTCATTATCATTTATCTAAAAAATTAACATTTTTTTTGAAGGCACTTAAGATCGGACGAGTCGGCCCTTCCTTTTTTTTTTTTTTGAGTGTTTTGATGAATGGTATGCCTAGATATAGAACATATTTTTTTTAATCGCTTGCCTGTAATCTTTGGAGATTTTTTATTTTGAGTTGCCTTCAGTCTATTGCACGAACTGTAATGTGTGTATAGTGGTTTTTCCGTTTTGTCGAAAAAGAGCTATTTTAAAAATTGAGAGTATTTGACGGATATTTCACCTCCGGGTTCCTTAAATTAACAAACTTGACCTTGGAAAGGGGGATACGAAGGACTTGCCACAAACCCGATCCTTCTGTTTTGCATGTAACTCATCGGATGCAGTTTTTTTTTTTGGTTTAACATAAAAACAACTTTTTTTTTTTCCAGTTCTTTCAGAGTTACTAAAAAAAATTAGAAACAGGATGACATATTAACAACTTTTAACAAATGGGATATAAAATTAATATGTTCAACATGTAGGTCATATACATATAAAAAGAAATTATTGATACATTACAAAATGATAAAAAAAATTAAAACACTTTTTAACATGAATGAATTTGACCCTCAAAACGCACAAAAGGTCACCAACAGGTTACATNTTTTTTTCCAGTTCTTTCAGAGTTACTAAAAAAAATTAGAAACAGGATGACATATTAACAACTTTTAACAAATGGGATATAAAATTAATATGTTCAACATGTAGGTCATATACATATAAAAAGAAATTATTGATACATTACAAAATGATAAAAAAAATTAAAACACTTTTTAACATGAATGAATTTGACCCTCAAAACGCACAAAAGGTCACCAACAGGTTACATATACTACATTTCACACTCAAAAGAATGACTATGATTGCATATTGGACTAGAAGATTCTGAAACAGTCTGTTTATAATTATAACCAACAAACTAACAAACGATTAATTAAATAGTGGGAAGCGATAACCCTGTGGGCAATATGCCAGTGTTTATTTAACTGCTATTTAACAAACTAAACGTGGTTTAGTTAAGTCAAAAAAAAAATCGAAACGTGACAAATGAAGTTTCCAGATGCGTGAGAAGTGTTTTTCTCCTTCAGCAAATCAGCACACTAGGTATTATGTAATTTTTTTTAAGAAAATAGAATGTAAGGCAGATTTTGGTTAAAAATTACACACAATTTATTTAACTTTTTTGCTCAATTCTTTTTCCTTAATCGTAAAAGTTAAGGCGCAAAGGTGCTCTAAATAAGCTTGTACTTTTTTTAATATGATAAAGGGATTCACAGGGATTCTCAAACATTTCGCCAAAAACTTTTTTATGTAATGTAAAAAAATATATTATACAGGGATAAAAATATGCCAAAATGTTAACCTTTTTTACTCTACATCAATATGACAGTCGGGTTGAGGAGAAGGGGGAGGGGGGGTAGTTCCGAAATGACAGCACCCTTTCAAAAGAAAAGAGAATAATATCGAAATGGCTCATGTGCATTATTGACAAATATGAAGTAAACAAACTATTTTGCGATAATATTTGATTATAAACAAATATTTTGTCTGAACAATCATTTAGGAAGTTAAAAATAAAAACTGCTGAGTCACACCGTGTTCCAATTAAATAAAACAGTACACACCGATTAAGGTATGTACCTTCTTTAGACCCCACGAGGAGGGTCTTACAATGTGGTTTTGGTGGGAACGGTCCTAGTTTTGTATTTCCACTTTTTTTTTTATCTTTTTATAAAGCGATTCTGAGAGAGTCATCGCTTAGACGGATAATTTTGAGTTGGTAGAAATTGTGAGCCTTGACTTGTTTATAAATTTGTTTAATTTGTCTAGAAAAGTTTTGAAATCCCTTTTTTTTTCATAAACGGATAGCGAAACGAATTGGAACACGGTATCAAAAAGGAGTTTTAAAAAACAGAAAAACATTCCTCACCATGACCAAACCTTTTTTTTTTTAGTTTAAAGGGTTAGCTCCCTGCCAAAAATGCTACAACAACCATTGGAGAAAACGTTATGGTATAACTACAGGGTATAATAACAATCACATACGATCCAACAATGCTCATTTTTTCTATTGTAAGAACAAACAGAAAAAGAAACAAAAATTTTTCAAAGAAAATACATTATTTCCAGTAAGAACAGATTCTACTGGATTTGGTTGTTATTATTATTTATTTTTACAAGCGTTTTGTAACGGTTTGTGATATTGTTTGCTTTGTATCTATTTTGCTACGACTGCGCATGTCTTGCGTGTCAGTGCGTTTACGTCTCATTTGCGTTTTGAAGGCCCGAGATTAATGTGTGTGTGCATTTTCTGGGCTCACCGTAGGAAATCAGATGTAGTTTTGGTTTTTTTGAGGGAAGTTCATTTATGTTTTTGGCGCTGTTTAGTTAAATATATTCGATTCCCACGCTGTGTGGGAGAAACAGGGAAATTAACGAGGTTCCTTTATATTGGCAATGCTGCATGATACTTTCATTTGTTTAAATTATGTAACATGCATTTGATTACTTTTATGCCCACGAGGAAAAAAAAGTTTCTGTACTCTTGATTATTATTTTGTTCCTGTTTCTATTTACCTGATAATACCTTTATTTTAAAAAGTGGTGACTAGATACCAAAATTGTTGAAACACCCTTATTTTTTGGGACAGGTGTAGGGGTAAACATTTGTAGGCTACCTCAACAATCTGGAACATAAAGGACACTTTGGTTTTACAATTTCTCTCCTTAGAGCTTAATCTTTTAGCTAATATCTCCCATCACAATAGTCCACATCTTACGAATTACTAAATCATTCTTTCTCATTAATCTAGCTAACGTTTTAACAATTTTTTAATTTTCTTGTCTTTGCATGACAGATGTTGGTACGCATGCGGTCCGGTGAAGCAAGTTTGTGTCCAGCATTGCGTTTACAAGGTTGGTAACCCCTTGTGTCTGTTTCTGCGAGTGATTCGTAAAGGGCTTTTGATTAGTTTTTATGTTTATCTGTGGAGAGAGAGGAACCAAAGGTTAAAGTTGGCGGCACTGTTAGTGTGTCGGACTAGGTTAAGTGATGATCTGTAAACTGTAGTTTGCTGTCTTGGAGCCTGTACTGCGGATGTCTTGATTGTAATTGGTCGGTTGAAAACTGAGACTAATATAAAGCTACCATGATTCAGCCGTCCATTTTTTTAAATATTTATTTGTGATACGAAAAAACACTCTACAGTAATTGATGATGATGATAATGATAATAATAATAAAACCATTTTAAAAAGACTGAAGTCCTGTCTTCATTTGTGATATAAGTTTATATTTATATGACTATTTTTTGCCCTACGGTTCACAATTATTTTGAGTTTTCTTAGTGACTGTCCTGTTTGCTTCTGAATTTGTATAATTTTAATTCGATTTTTATTGTGATAATACAATTCTGCTAATTCACACGGTTTCACTCAAAACAATTGTGTTTATTTCTTGCTTAGGTTTATGTGTGTGGAAAAAACACTAACTTGGTGGGTAAACAAAAAAAAATCTAATAATTTACTTACATTATAATTAGTTCTTAATTTGTTTAATACTCAAAAGCAATTATCAAAATGTTTAATTTTTAGTGTAAAATTCAATCAAGTATATATAATGTATATATGTATCACAAAATCAGTTACTTTGTCGATCAACATCAGAAGGCAAAACGTTTTTCCATAATTTTATTTGATAAAAATGCTTAGTAATTTGTCATCACTCGAATATAAATATATTAGATGAACTTAGGAAAGATACAGGGATGCTTTTATGTAATTTATTTTGACTAGGAAACTCACCCCAAACAATTTGTCCAGTGCTTTCCACAAGTTCTTAACATCTTAAAACACTTTTTTTTATTTCTTGATATTTTATACATTTTTTTAGACGGCGTGAGATCGTGTTTCTTCCTTTTATATCTACAGCTAAAAAAAGTTTTTTTTTTGTGCTAAAATAGTGCACATGGTGATAACCAGGATGAAATTATATAAATTGTAACAATATCTCTTTCCTTAATTCTTTATACACAAATTAATTATTATCTCTTTAGTAAAAACAATCCCATGGATCTAGATTTGTTACAAACCAAAAGATCCAGAGATTATTTACGACATTTTAGTCAACGACTAGCACAAATATTTTAAACAAACTTTATCATGTTTTTTGATGAAATTTTTTAAAATTATCTTTGGTCATATAAAGGGTTTTTAATCCTTTTCCTCACATTCTAGAATCCTATTCTTTCTTTTTTTTTTTAACTGGCAAAATTAAACTGGCAAAATTGTTCCTTTAGATTTTTGCTATTTTGTTTACAGGATTATCATTTGCCCTGATTTCAAATTTAAATATTACAAGGAAACTTTATATTTACAACAAATGGCCGCCCACAGTACCAGATTACTATTGACAGACCTGAATAGGTATTGTTCTTAATACTACACAAGAGAGGTGGGGACAGCTTCTGAGCGTTCACAGGGCGGTTCAAGTTAGTCTTGAAAGCGTCCGATGAAGGTAACAGGCCAGCTCTTCTGTCATCGAACGCTTCCAGTCGTACCAACATTCCCGGTGAAATATTGACACGTACACCCCGATAAGTCTCTGATATGTACACTTGGAGCAATGAGAGTTCCTTCATGCAACTTATTCCAACCCCCATCTCAAAGGTGTAGCAACTTTTTAATACCAAAACTATGTAGGCATTTAAGACATTGAATGAGCTTTTTAAATAGCATATAAATAGATTTGTTTTTATAATAATAATAATGATAATAATAATAATAACAATAATTATAATACAAAAAATAAAATAAAATGTGTCGTTTCTTTGCGGGTATAATTATTTGTCCATAATATTGTCCAACCCAGCAAATAAACAGTTTACAGATTTCGGTTTTCTCTTGTTTCACTTTTTTTTAACATGTTAAAAAACCTATATATATTTTTGGAAATATGTTAAGGTAAGAAAAATGTATTTGAACTAAATTAAGAAAGAAAAATAACAAAATATTTATACAACATGACAGCCAGTAGAAGTTTTGGAATGTAGATCAGCAACAGCTTGCTTCAGTTTATATTTTAATATCACCCATTAGTAACTAGCTTCCCTTGTTTTTCGTTATTTACTTGTTTGTTATTTTTTTCGTGTTCGTTTTGTTGTTTATGTACTATTATTATCTATCTATTCGAGTTGTTCGAGAAAGTTTGGTGACTTGAAGTATTCCGGTACTGGGTCGTCCAGCCTCGAGATGATCTTGTATATGGACTTCTTCCACGATTGTTCCGTGTCCTTTCCACCTTGAATCGCCTTGAAGAACTCTCTTAGTGTCTGCTCCACCACGTAACGAAAATTTGAAGGGACCTAGAAGGGGTGAGAAATTAAAGTAACAAATGTAGTCATTTATATTATGTACTGCAACAAATGCCTATTGTTTAGTTAATATTTACTAAACGTATACAAAATGTAACGTACGAGTATTGTAAAGATGTGTTGGGCCAGTGCTTCCATCTAGTGGCTACACACAATTTTAGACATATTTGTATGCTAAGTGTGCGTGGTCAATATGTTTATTACTCCTAAACCATTCATTTAATCTACACCCAACATTAATAACATTCACAATGGACTAGACTGCCTAGGACGGGGAGATCGGTGTTTGATTCCGGTCGGGTGTACTGAGGGAGGCTTTCCTAAATGGTTTTCCACTCTCCATCCCCGCAAATTCGGGTGCACTTCATATAAATTAAAACCTTCATAATAACTTACATATTAACGTAATTAGTACATAGGCGTATAACAATAATTAGTTGTAAGACACGGTGCTAAAAAAAAAGTAGCATGCAAAGGCTCATTTTTCTAGGGTGGGGGGGAGAGGAGGGATATCTATTGATATCGATTTCGCCATATTTGTGGAGCATAATAATCTTATAATCTTACAGTTAGTACAAAAATATTTATCTACTTTTTTTCAGACCCACCAGCCCGTTTCATTCCAAGAAACACCCTTTATTTTCCAATGCCATTTGTATTCACCCAAAACAATTTTTTTAAATGTTGACAGAGCTTATGTTAAAATATAAATAATGCATCTCCCTTATGATGGGTTGAACAATTTCTAGAGAGCTCCGGTCGCCCGTGACCCCCACCTATTTACTCCCAAGATAGCATGTACAGTACACTACGTTTACAATGGAAGGTAATATAATTCACTTGGCTTGATACCTTCCAGGGTGAACTAAAAGTACGTTCACACTAAACACGATGTACTTCAACTTACGTCATGGCCACAAGAGAAAATGTTGGGCATGCTTGGTGCAATAAGCAATAGTTAGACATGTGCATTCAAGGAGTCATAAGCATATGGCTATTTTATTATGATGATCAGACACATCGTGTCTATTTTCAATCAACATTATTTAAACGAGAGTTTAGTGAGTTTATATTTACTTTCAATTCTACCTCCCATATACAAACGACATCAGTGTTAATATGTGGAATTTTTTTTTATCGTATGGCATATTCCGCTCTGGTGGCACATAACGTCGCCCAAGGCACACCTATTGATGTTGTCTAAACAACGAACCCACAATAAGATGATGTGATGATAGTGATTATGAAGGTGGGGAACCTGTATGAGTTTTAACCTAACTGAAGCCTTTCAAAAACTCTGGTGATCGTTATAATCATTCACGTTAAAGAAAAAACACAAAAGGTAGCACCTGGGAATAGAACCCGGGACCCTAGGCTCATAGCCAGGTGCACTGGCCACTACTCCACGGGGCTGGTTAGTATGCGGATAATCTGGAATGATAGTAAGATGCGGAGCATGGAAGTAAGTTGTAGTAAAAAAAATGTTATGTTAATAATAACACAGTGAATTACTAAGAATGATTCAATAATTCATATGAACAAATAGAAAGATAAAGTAATATAATCTGGAAAAGGGGTAGGGGAAAAGGCCCCTGACATTCGTTGATCTATAATTCCTGCACAAAAGGGATTATTGATAACCGTCCGAAGACATACATAAGAGAGAATTCAGACAGTCTACGCGAGCATGAAGGAATAAACAGAATAATAAATCTTGAAGAAAAAAAAAATTGAAGGCATTTTGCCAGGACATCTACATTAATAAGAACTTTCAAAATCTAGCTGAAAAAAAAATAGGAATAGCAAAGGCTTATGTATAAAATAAGACTAAGTCTTTTGTAAAGGTGCAAAAAAATTAATCGACTCGAGAATCAACTATATTATCTGAATATTAGGGACAAGGAAACTTTCTTGGAAAATTTTATTGTTTGTAAAGTTGTTTAATTTACTAAGCAAATTTATAGATTACAGAAGTCTATATTTAAAATAAAATTGAGGTTTTTTGTTCCCTGACTATTAATTTGTATGAACTTTTCTTATGGTGAGATTATTAAGATGGGATTCTGGAAATGTGAATTAAGCTGCTATTCTGTCGCAGTGTCGCAGTGTTTTGTCCAAATCAAATTCAGTAGATAACTGATTCAGTGGTCACACGGTCTAACGCGATTCTCTCGCGTTGGACTAAACAGCCAAAGATGAGTAGGTTATGGTTCCATTCCGGTCGGGTGCACTAAGGGTGGCTTTTCCTAAATGTTTTCCCACTCTCCCTCCACGCAAATCCGAGTACATTTCCTTTAAATTAAAAACCTTCCTAATCACTAACCCGTTTATGTAATTATTACATAGGCTTATAACCCAAACGGGTAGTAAGACATGGTGCCGAAAAAAAACTCAGTTGATACAGTTGTTTATTTTTCTCGGCAGTTTTTAGACATCTGTCATGGACAGTGCCTAATTTGATCAGAATTTTTCTCTTCATTTAACAAGTTTCTGAGCATATAAGCCGAACGGGTAGTAAGACGCGGTGCTAAAAAAAAGTTTCTGGTAAATTGCCACGATACTCATGAAAAGTATTCATGATTTATTTGGATTACTATACGTAGAAAATTAAACTAAATTTATATAGGCCTACTGAACCAGTATTTTATTTATTTTACCAATGATTTTTTTTAATGCAAATATATGGGCCTTAAATCTCGTTACATTCCAACCCACTAAACCCACCTAACTTAACCTAAAGGGCAGGGATGAGGAGGTTAAATGAGAGGAAATGCACAAAGTTATTCTAATGAAAGTAAACCGTAGCGATAAAAACCAATTTTGAGTAAAACACAAAAAAAAATGTACTCAGTCAAGATTTAATCCACCACACACTATTCAGTCTATTGTGAACCTGATGCCATAGACCACGTGTTATGGGCTGTACCAAGCTGCGCTCCAAATATCACCCCTTGGCTGAGTTGCGTCCCGAAGAAAGATCAGAAACAATTTTACTATCATCTGAGTTGCCTACTAAAGAAATATAATAATATTTGATGAAGTGACAAACGTAAGCGCTATGTTCAGAATGATACGTTGAAGTATAGTTCAGTCAATTCTACAGTTAAATGTTATATAAAAAGAGTAACATAACCTTAATAGCTTAACCTAACCTAGCCTAACAAACAAAAAGCAGACAGGTTTGAAATATAGATTAAATGATTTTCATATTACTTTTGTAAACAGCTGACTAACTTTATGGATCTAGTAATAGAGTTAAATAGGCTAGACGCAGCTGACTGACATATTATTGTAATAGAGTTAGGTGAGACGCAGCTGGATGCAACTAGGTACCCTTTCCTAGGGTTGGTCTGGTGGTCGCAGAACGCAACTCAGTACCTACCTTACACTCCTAATGGTCTAAAAAAAATCTTGAATCAAATCGATCTCCCCGTGTGTTACTGGTGGGGTATATTTATCTAAACCGTTTGAACAGTAACATTATTTTTTTAAACTATAAACAAACCTTACAATCGTATAGGACTTGAATAATAATAGCCTGAAGCTATCAAATACTCGTCGAGAACCAATAATTTGAATAAATTATCAAACGTATGTCTTTCTATCTAGCTTCAGTTTCGTCGTGTATGTAAAGATAATAATTTAGTTATATAACAAATGAGCACCCTGATTGTAAATTAAACTGCTACAGGTAGATTAATATATTGTTTTTTTTTAAAAGCGAGCTTACAGTTAAATATCTGGACACATCTACAACAAACGCATACCCATATAATTAATACATGTTTTTATTTACATTTGAAATTAGCACAACTTTCCGTTAAAAATATCCTATGATATAATAAATGGATAGAAAAATAACAAAAGTTGAAAAAATTAAATGAATCCCTCTTCATATGTCAGATAATAAAATCGGTAAATGTATAATAATATTTTACTAAAAAGCGTTTGAAATTAAAACTCTTGATTCTTTCAGATAAATGAATCAATGCTATTTGACAAGTAGTTTGAGGTGGGTGTTGATTTGTTTTTTTTTCTGGATAAATTATTATTTTTACATCCATTACTGTTTCCAGCCAATTTTTTATTCAAGCCATATATTTTCCACTACCGGCTTGCTAGGCCTGTCGTAGCATCACATGCCTTATAATCTAACTTAAGACTAGGACAAGCACAACATCCAATCCCCGGCCATTGATTCATCACTGTGAAAGGATAAGCCCATATTTCACAAATTATACATTTTTTGGCAATGCCAGGAATCGAACCCGGGACCCTTATATCTCAGTTGACAGACACACTATCGACTGAGCTAAGGTGTCTGATTTTTGTATACATTATGAATGAGTTAATTTTTTCTACATTAAAAAGAGCACAAGCCAAATTTCAACAGCAAATAAAAACCTGCAAATCAAATAACTATTATATTTTTTGGTAGGAAATGATAAAAAAAACTGTGAATTTTTTAACAGATTGTACTATCAAAACAAAAACTAATTTTTTTCTCGGGCGATTATCTTGGAATACACACCTAGCATTATTTGGTTCGATTATACGGTTAGAGTGCATTGATGAGATAGTTTGTGGACAGGTAGCAGTTATGTTCGACATCCACCATAGGTAACATTGATGACAGCTAATATGCGGACAAGTAGCAGTCACATGCAACACCATATAAGAATAACATTGATGACAGCTAATATGCGGACAGATATAAGTCACATGCGACACCCACCAAAGACAACGTTGACGGCAGCTAGTATGTGGACAAATGGCAGTCACATGCGACACCCACCAGAGGCAACGTTGACGACAGCTAGTATGTGGACAAATAGGCAGTCACATGCGACACCCACCAGAGGCAACGTTGACGACAGCTAGTGTGCGTACAAATAGCTGTCACATGCGACATCCAATATAGGCCACGTTGATGACAGCTAGTGTGCGTACAAATAGCTGTCACATGCAACATCCAATATAGGCCACGTTGATGACAGCTAATGTGCCTACAAGTATCTGTTACATACGACATCCAATATAGGCCACGTTGATGACAGCTAGTATGTGGACAAATGGCAGTCACATGCGACACCCACCAGAGGCAACGTTGACGACAGCTAGTATGTGGACAAATGGCAGTCACATGCGACACCCACCAGAGGCAACGTTGATGACAGCTTGTATGTGCCTAGGTATCAATCACATACGACACCCAATAGAGGTAACATTGATGATAGCTAATATGCGAGTGGTAGCAGTCACATGCGGCATCCAATATAGACCACGTTGATGTCAGCTAATGTGTGGACAGGTAGCAGTCACATGCGACACTTAATAGAGGCCATATTAATGACAAATAGTATGCTTGTGGTAACTGTCACATACGACACCCGATAGAGGCAACATTGATGACAGCTAATGTGTGGACAGGCAGCAGTAACCTGTGACACTTAATAGAGGCAACACATCTAATGTGCGTACGAAAGCAGTCACATGCGACATCCAATAGAAGTAACATGGACAACAGCTCATACGTAGACAGATCGCGATCCAATGCGAAACCCAACAGAGGCAACGTTGACGACAGCTAGTATGTGTCCAGGCAGCAGTCACATGCGACACCCATCAAAGGACACGTTGACAACAGCTAGTATGCGTACAGTTAGCAGGCCCGTGCTAGTGTTTGTGAAGTGGTATAGCGCACCTGTGGTCCCCATACCTCTATGTGGTTGTTCCTGTTGTAATGAAGGTTTAGGACGCGATAGATCTCCGAGTCGGCGCTGACATGCAGGTCGTCCGCGTTCTTGACCCCTTCGCTGACTGCCTGACGCGCGTACTTCTCCATCTGGATGTAGTAGAACTCCCTGAAAACATACATAACATTGCGTGACGTTAGTACTTCACTCAGACATCCACAATTGGCACATTCTTATTTTTGCTGTGGTTGTTTTTTTGCTCCAACTCTTTCTACTCCATTCAGGATATACGCTAATTATTCACAAAGGGACGAGGAACGTAGGATCTAGAATAAATGTACCCGAAATTACATGTAATTAGAATGGGAAAACTATTTAGGAAGCAACCCCTAGAATTCACCAGGCCAAGGTTTGAGCTTCAACCTCTCCACCGTCGACAAACCAGACTAGATAAACATGAACTTTAGTCCACGTGTCCACCAGTGCTGGTATGACACCATATTCTGGAACTTATTTATGTTTACATTCAACGTTATGTTTAGTATGTACTTTTTAATACGAATGTTACTTAACGGTTTAATCAATGGGATCAGGTGGAAGAAATCAGTTTGAGGGAATGCGTATTTAAAAATGGGGAGTGGAGATAGAAAAACCACACATAAATTCCTACATTTAACGGCCATAGTGCTTTTGGCCGAGGTTCAAACATCTGACCTCCCCATCACAGGGAAGTAGGTATCTCATCTCGTTGACCACTGGTGAAAGTACTTGGGCTAGTCAATGACTTAATTAATAAACCCAACCCGCCTCGGTGGCGTAGTTGGCTAACGCGCCAGTCGTGTTGAGCCAGACCACCAAAGACGGGGAGATCGAGGTTCGAATCTCGGTCGGGTGAACTGGGGGTGGTTTTTCCTAAATGGTTTTCCACTCTCCCTCCACGCAAATGTGGGTTCACTTCCTCTAAGTTCAACCTTCCCAATTCCTAATCTATTAGTGTAATTATTACTTAAGCGTATAACCCGAACGGGTAGTAAGACGCGGTGATAAATAAAAAAAAATATTAATAAACCCGTTCTATTGGGGGACAGGATTGATAAAGCAATAGGGATGTACCACACGTGGGCTGTGGGTGTAGTATTGTATTTCCTGTCTAAAAATAAAATCGTTTCTAATCAAAATAAATATATCTGAATTCTAGGGATGCATGGTTAGTATTAAACGTATAAATCTAGGTTAAACCTATGTGTAATAAGTAATTATCTAGGTAATAGGGTTGATAAAGTAGTATTGGGCACACTGTCCTTGGTTAAGTTAGTTTGTAAGTCTTGCGATCCAATTAGGTAATATATAGGGGATTGGGCTAGGTGTGTAGAATTAGACGTACTATCCTAAGATAAGTTAATTTGTATGTCATAAACGCTTTGGTGGTCAGATGTTCTAGGGCAGTGATGTGCCAACTTATCCACAGGAGGGCCAATTTAAAAAATAATAAAAATTTAGCGGACCAAAAACATTTATTCATTAATTTGTCTTCAAAATTAATAAAAAAAAATGATAAACACACATGATAGACTGATATTAATAAGTTTAAATACATTGATAATGTAAAACAAGCAAAAATACCTTAGTGGCTTTGTGCGTTTATAAATTCGTTCAGAAGATTTCTTTGATGAGTTGGGAGATGAGTGAAACTGTGAATGAGCTTTCAGCATCTTTTCCTAATCTGGGTTAAAGTGTGAGGAGGTAATTCTCAAGAAATAAGCCAGATGCTCATCAGTAAGTCAGTTTCAAAGATCTATTTTCCTAAGTTTCATGAGTGAATAATGATTAAATGATGATTGTATAGCCTGAACGGGTAGTAAGACGCAGTGCTAAGAAAATAGTAACTCCTGTATTTATACAATTCTTGTATTAATTATATTAAATAATAATAGTAATAATATAAACAAGAAATGGAGGACCTCGTCTAATGTGGGGGCACCATACAGCTAGCCATCTATTAATCAAGACGTCCTCATGGTGGAAAAATCGAGGTTGGTCACAGACAAAAGGAAAATTAAACGGGGAAAACGAGGACAAGAAAATAAAATACGGAACATATTTTTATTTATACTCTCAGAAGCGAACAAAATTAGAGAAAAAAAAAGAGTATACCGACTCTTGAATGGGAAGAAGCATTTAATTCACCTGGAGTGGAATATATAAGACATTGGGTTTACATACCATAGCTTTTTGGGGGTGTATGGAAACTGTGTTGTAAAAATAAACTAAGTCACATTAAAGATAATATTGTAAGACTTATTTTAAACTTAGATAATTTTCTCTCTTTGCTCTGCATCTTACTACCAGTCCAGAATATTTACACACAGGCTACACTCTAATAAAGGAAGAAATTAGATAAGTATAATTAAGAGTAATTGTACCTACAATTGCGTGGAGGGAGAGTGGGAAGTCTTTAAGGAAATACAACCTCTGAGCCCCCGGCCGGGATTTGATGAATATTTTCCCATTCACAGGAAGACTAGAACAGACGAGTTTGACGCCTTAGTTTGCATGCCCACTAGTGCGGGTAAATCTTATATAGAGCTTTTATTTTTGTCACCGTGACTCACTACACGGATATTAATTTATCATGCTAATTTTCTAGGAACAAGGAAGTTTGAATTTATAAAATTTTATCCAAATTTATGTGGAGGGAGAGTAGAAAACCATTTTGGAAAAAATCCTGCTAATTTCACCTGACTGAGATTAAAACTTCAATCTCCACGTCATCGGCAGTGCAATCCATTTCGAGAGTGACGCTTTAGACAATTCGAACACAGAAAATATTTAACTGTTGGGATTTGGAAAACTCTAACCTTAAATGTAAATACATCACCCCTCCAAAAATAGCATGAGCACCTAATTTTTTTCTCTTAACTGTGGCTTTATAGGGTATTCTGCATATGTGGGCAAGCGGATTAAGCTTCAGGCGAGTCTAGTCTGGTTTGTTAGTGATGGAGCGGTCCGGGTTCAAATCCTGCCATGATGTTTTATCTAATGTGGTTTCCCCTTCTACTACCTCCCCAAATAATGGTACATATCCTCTAAGTTCTACCCTCACGATCCCTATCTCAGCAGCGTGATTAAATGTGCGTAGGCCGGACGGATGACAATACAATCATATTGGGGAAAAAAAGTATAAACCAACGTACTTTCCATACCCGGAAAATATAAAACAAACAAAAAATAGCGAGCATTGTATATATATATATATACACTCATACCCAATTTGATAAAAGTCCCAACAAATATGATATGAAGCATTTAGCTCTTTTCTTTTAATTCCGTACAGTCGCTAAATAAATAAGAATGTTTCCACACTGGTGAGGTCATCCAAACATTTCATCGGTTCGTATATTTTACCCTTAAAATAGATGCTTCCTTACCAGCCTCGAGCCATTCAACTCCTTCGTACAAGATACGGTGATATTTGACAGTCAGTGCAAAAGGTAAACATGTAAACAAATGTGTTTTGTCGTCATACAGAAATTTAAGATTCTAGAGGAATAGAAATAAATTAAATTAAATAGAATGGTATGACACAATCGTACAGACTTTCTCATATATTAGATTATAGAGTAGAACAATTTTTTTTTAAAAAATAGGTTTTTAGTAAACTAACGATTAGAATAAAGAAAAACAAGCACATTGTTTTGTTAATAACAATAAACGCACTTCAAATGTAAATTTCAAACAAAATTATTTACATTATTTAAAATAAGATACAATTTTCAAAAATCGGTTACATATAAAATAACATCAAGCTATTTATATTTAAAAAATCTAAAAAAATTCTTATTTATCATGAAAACTAATTGCAAGGTAATCCTTTTGAACTGAATCTTAACGGTTATTTTCGAAATACTATATTCCTTTTTTTTTAATTTGTCTAAGTAAACTACGCTTAAATTAATTTATCTTTGATATATTTTGATATTATTTATAATGTAAAATAGTTCTCAGACACCAATTTTGAACAAAATAGTTTGATTTTTTTTAAATTTAAATGTTCAAATATTAGTTTTCAGTAAACAACTATTAAATGAATTATTTAAGAAAAAATTATATAATGTTTTTTATATTTTAAAAACTTACCAAATACCCATGTCGAACCAAATCGTTGGGGGTCATTTTTAAAATATTTAAAATAAAAAACTATCTTCGGTAAACTAACCTTAAAATATGTTTTACCAAAAAACAAGTAGTCCTTACACAGTTTTATTTCTAGTGTCAAACATTCCACAGATATACATTTAAATAAAACCTTTGGAGCCATTTTCGAAGTATTTCAAATTTTCTAAAAACACTCATAAGTAAACTACCCTTCAAATAATTATTCCCAAAAACCAAATACAATGTTATTTTGGAGGTCAAATACTTTCTTGTTGTCCATTTCAAAAGAAGTTAGAGTTATTTAAGAAATATGTGTATTAAAAAAAGTTTCCAGTAAGCTACCCTTAAATTAAGGGCTAGGGACAAAATAAAAATAAACTCCTTAGTATCAAGTTTGAACAAAATCCATCAAACCGTTCCAGTTATGTGGTCAGGGACCAATATACATACAGAGATTTTGGTTCGGGGTCATATAAAACGTAAAGATTCATCGTAATCTTCAGGTAGAAATTTTGGATGAAAAAGTAAAAAAAACAAACACTAAATTTGACCCTCAGCAGGATCAAACTGCGTAAAGCGTTAGACTCACATTGTAATTGGTCTAATTTATCAAGGAAATCAGTAATTAGGGAGATTGAGCCCTGGCCGGGACACAAGGGGCTGTTTTTACACTATTCGTGTTATCTAAACTATTTTGAACTTTTGTAAGATACTGTCAAAAAACGCAAGAACTATTGCTCTAGTGTACCTCAAAGTAGGTTCGTTTGCGTATAATTCTCAGTGCCTCCACGCTCTCTACCACAATAACGACATTTATTATTTAAATTTGGTAAACACATTTTAATGGATATTTGTTAAGATTTTATTAGAGTTATAATTCTATTGCTCATCAAATCCATAATATCCCTCTAGATTCATTTTAACGCTTCAATTCATCCGAAACATTGGTCACGTGGCCTAAGGTGTTTGAACTATAATATACTGAGCCTAAGGTGACAGGCAGGTCAATATTCGAATCTTTGGAAGCTGCTTTCGGGAGGGGTTTTTCCACATGTGATTTATCACTTCCCCATCTCATTCTTCAAGATTATTCCTCAATACATTACTATCCTCATTTTTACTCTTTATCAATAATTAAATACTGCAAAACTTTACCTATAAAACTTATAATAAATAGTACGAGACAATTTTACACAATTTCTCATATTCTATTAAAGCTTGGAACAAAATGTTTAAAAATAAGCTATCAGTGAACCACCCATAAATATGATGTTCTCAGTAAAATACCAACATATTCTGTTACTCGTGCTGAACACTCTTCAGATATAATATTTTAGCATAATTGTTGTAACTATTTTAAATTAAATTAAACTGAGGACAAAAAACAAACAAAAACTTTTATTCATCGTGTAAAACATTCAAATTAGGAACAAAATTAGATTTAAAAAAAATCAATCGTCAGTAAACTATCTTTAACCTTAGAGTCGGAAGAAAAATCATGATCTCTCCTCGAGGTATGACTATATAGCATCTAAACATCAATTTTGAACAAAATCCATCTAACCATCTAGACTGCAAACCCAGGTACAGGCAAAGATATTGTAAAATCCTAATTTTTTTAAATTATTGAGCTAATAAACATTATAAATTTGAGGCCTATCATTTTTTTAGTTTACAATAGTTTTTCTGTGCTAGGATTAAAAAATGGTGACTTTTGAACAAATTGTTTGAAATGCTATGATATATTTATAACTTTGTATTTTTATAAACGATAGAGTGTCTGTGTTCAAAACAAACTTTATACGAGTAATTATCTATTTCTTACCTTTCCTATTAATTAGTTTTAAACACAGAGAATGGGAGAATTAGGTAGTATACACAGTAAGAGTAACTCATTTTGTTGTCATCAATAATTGAAACACAAAAGTCCTCTGAAAAGGATGAGATTAATTTTATTTTACATTCCTGCGGTTTTGAAAGAGAGGTGAAGATATTTTTTTCACCCTCCGTAAAGTCAAAAGAGTCATTAAAGTCTATAAGTAACATTCTACCTCATCTCAACTAGACAGAGAGTGGTATATATTTCTTATTCAAGTCTGTCCTCTTATCTGGGTGGTAGGTTCGGTCGGCTACTAGTCTAGAGGACCCTGGGTCAATCCTAGGGTACTTGTAATATAATTTACTTATTTTGTATTAAAGTAAATATATATTATTATTATTACTTCACTCGTATTGAAATCAAGGTCACCTCTACCGCTGAGCACGCGGACTATGTGTAAAACTCATATGTTCTGATGTCCCATTGATGGGGACGTCTGGGTTAGAATTCTTGCTGGTTGGATTGAGGGTTTATTCCCGAAACTGATTTTTACTCTCTCTAAACTATTACCTTCCTATACCTTAAACACATTAGTGTTAATATAACTAATAGCTCGTACGGGTAGTAAGACACGGTGAAAAGAATTAATCTAAGAACTAAGGACCCCAAGGGTATTTTAGGGTAAATGTACCCAAAATTACGTGGATATCAAAGGGGAAAAGCCCTGACCGAATGCTCATGACCGAGATACAAACCTCAACGTTTCCACTATCAACAATCTAGTATATTGTGACCATGTCGTCATAGACCCCGTGGGCACCGATACAGGCAGGGTAATATTCGGTGTGTGCTTATGAGTACCATTTCTGAATTTTACATTGATTTGATTTTTCATTTTTAGTAAAAAAAATATATAGTTTTTAAAACCAAGCTCTACAATAAACTAATTGTGTATTTTAATCTACAAAGAAATATCTAAAGTGCTATTTACCATTTATTGACGTAATAATTATATTTATTTATAGACAAGAAGTGAAAATATACCATGCATTTAACTGATGATCTATTAAATACTAATAAAACTAACATTACTTTAATCTTATATTTGTTCAACGATAGTGGATATAGTTTTAAAACTTGATTAACATGAATCAAACTGTTATTTATGATTTTTAAACATTGGAATATTATTTTACCTACTAAATAAAGAAGCGTAGCAACCAAATACGTGATCATAGATTAGTCTCATTGCCTGACATATTACCATGATCAATGTTAGGCATAGTAGCTTCCTTTAATGGGACAGACTTCTGGTTCATTGAAACCCAATGCTGACGTCCAGATATCCGACAATATTTAACTAGAGGTTTGCTATTTCACGATTTGGTTGACACCAAAATTAAGTTTAAATACCAACAATATATTCAGATCAATATGTCTTACTCCGAACTAGGTTTATCATCATGTGGAAGGGATTAAAATTGAAGAGTTTAGATTAATTGTACTTTTAACTATGTGGAGGTAGAATATGAATTTAGGAATAACCACTTGACTGGGATTAGAACTCTGATCTCCCTTTCAACGCTTGTCCATTATATAGCTAGAGTAACGCCTTAAAACATTCGAACACAAATTCGGATAAAGTCTGAGATGAATGAATTTTAAAAAATTATGCAAAAATGTAGCATCCCATTTTTAACGAAGTTTCACACAAATTGTTACATTTCTGTTATCAAGCAATCCTTAAACAAATATTATTACGTGTTTGGTCTCAAAATGGAATTACAAATTATTTTAGTATCCTGTTAGTGTTTTTTTAAAGCATCAGAGTTGACATTCCCATGGTAAAATACTGTAGTATGAAGATATTTATCTTCAGAAAGGTGGCACCCTTAACGACTCATAGATCTCACAAACACTCTCACCAACTTAACGTGTATACATTTATTAGCACGAGCTTAGCTTCTTTTATTGAATGAAGTGAAAAGGTGACATCAAAAATTACTCGAGCCTGGTCTTACCCTTTTACTTATCTTTCAAAGGTAAAACTGAAAGCCAAAGTGACACCTTTAACCCTCTTTTCCGTCTTATAAACGCAATAAAGTGATCAAACATCTTCAAAGACATACCAGAACTTCACAAACAAAATAAGAATACTTTACAACACTGGAAAAAAGATTTAATTGCTTAGGAAATTAATCCAGACAAAAAAAAATCTTGCTGTTTAGACTTCCTCTCATTTTAAGGATTTTACACCCTTTTAGGTTCATTATTAGACTAGAACCAATTAATAAAATGTCTTATTTCCGAATCTCTTTGGATTGAAAAGATTAAATAATTAATTTTAATGAAATTGGATTTTCCTTTGAATGTTCAAGCTTCCTTAATTTTACAATATTGGCCTATCATCCGCTACCAGGCAATGGCCCAGTAAGTTAGCGGTCTCCATTTTTAAAACTAATGATGAATATATAGGTTAAGAATGATATATTGAGGTGGTTATACGAGTAGTGAAATTTCTCTTTGGATTTGAGATGCACTATTTTTGGCATTTTATCCTGGAATTTTGCTTTAAATCTAAGAATGGAATTTATTCTTAGACTTAAGGCTCAAACGCCTATTTTTATTTGGGGCTTAACTTTCTTTTTGGATTTGCCTACAAGATTGACGTTTTCTTTGGATTTTAGTTTACAATTTCTCTTTGGATTTGAGGTTAAAATTTCTCTTTGGATTTGAGGTTAAAATTTCTCTTTGGATTTGCGGTACAAACTTCTCTTGTGATTTGAAGTTGAAGTTTTTCCTAGGGGACAAAAAATTATAGAAAGCAAATGCATAACAAATTTGACAGTAGGCCTACATTCTAACGGTGAGTAAATTATTGGACATCTTAACATTACAAGTGAGCGTTCATGTTGTCTAAGTGTTACACTGGCGATAAATGTAAATGTAATTTACAAATAAGCACAATCCATCAATAGCCCCCAAGTTTCCCAATATGCCTTAATTAAGTTTCATGTTTCCAGGTTTATCTAATTTTAGAGTTTCAGCGTAAAATTTAAAGACACAAATAAAACCATATTCAATTCTATTCAGAAGAATAATCTATTAATTAATCATAGCATGGCATACCAGATTTTATATATAATCTTGACAATATCAAAGCTTTAGAATAATACAATTTTATGTCGATGACTCTTAAAAGATTAAATACACGGTGTATAATCCCAGCTATAGTTATGTGTCATAAAACTGCTGCAATAATTTCTCCCATTCTGAATTATAAGAAAAGATATCACAAAAAAACATATTGAAATGGAGAATTGGTGATATGAATTAATAAAATTAACTTTCTCATTGCTTATTCGAACATTATGATCTAAAAAACCATTAAAGCATTCAAAAAATAATATAATATCTTACAGTGAATATTCTAAATAAATGAATAAAGAGGTAACATAGAACAGTTTGAATTGATCAAGTACATCGATTCATGACGTTTGTAACCTCCATAGGATTCAAATGTTTTTGTAAGCCTCTTTTAAAGTGGGATACAAGTACTAATTGTGCGCTTGTTTATTTTTGGCTAAATTCATTTGTACAGTCTGTTCCAAAAAGAAAATATAAAACTATTGGTTATAGAAGGTAGGAAATTACAAGTTTGTTGGAACAATTAGACACAACATCAAGATATTAATGCTAGTATTAATATCAATTTAATAAATACCTAGGTGCTTGGACTAGTTGTGTAGTATTTGACGACTCTCCTAGGTTAAGTTAGTTTGTAAGTCCTACTATCCAACAAATATATATCCAGAAACTAAGGCTAGGTGTGTCTTATTAGACGGTAAAATTCCTAGGTTAGGTTAATTTGTAGGTTCTGCTATATAATTAGTAACTATCTAGGTGTTAGGGATAGGTTATAATATTAGAGGTAATGTCCAATATTAAGTTAGTTTGTAAGTCGCGAGAACGTAATCAAAGTTTTTAAAAATTTCCATAAATTTCTTAGCTATTATGTTTCATCCAAACAGGCTGTACGCGAAAAAAAAAGGGCTGGTTTCAGTTAATAAGTAAATGCCATTCATTTACCCGTCACCCGAATGTATTAAAACTACCCGACGAAAAAATATAAACAAAGGAAAACCTAAAAAAAAAAAAAATCTTTATCTGAGGGAAAATTTAGACTTTATGATTAGCTTCAAGCGGAGTTCCAATGTTTTCACTCGCGCAAGTTGATCATGTATAATTGTAGATGATAGTTAGATTGGTTATATTTTTAACTGAGTACCGTGAAAGTGCTCGTCTAAATACTGAACCATGATAGGATTGTATTTTGTTTCCCGGTACGAGGGTGAAAGATAGGACCCAGCATGTGCACTTAAAGGTGTATAGGTGATGGAGGATCAGTACATGTGGTGTGTCTCTTGAAGAGGTCTAATTAGAGACTGTTTTGGGGGCTTATTTTTGGGGGAGGGCGGGGTAAGTAGTTTTTCCCTTTACGACGCATGGGGGAACACAAGGGAGGTTGATTTTTGTCGTTACGGCCGTGAAAAAAATCGTCGACGCGCAAACCTTTTATAGAATTTCATCACCATGCCGTCAAGAGCGAGAAGTTTGTTTCTTATGGAAGAGGATGTTTGGAGGTGAAGGAGAGAGAAGGGTGAGGGAAGTGCAATAAAAAGTGCTAACTCTTTTTTTTATGTCATAGTTGAAGTTCGTAGAATAAAAAAAAAAATCTGCTATAATTTTTTTTTCTTAAACAGAGAAAGAATTGCTATCGTGAAAATGGTCTTTTCTGAGATTATGATGAATCCTTGCATTTTAAATAGTTCCAAACCTAAAAACTTAGTTTCTCAAGTCTATCGATTTGTACCTAAGGCCTTGGTCAAAATTTATTGATTGATTTAGTTCAAACTTGTTATTTAGATGTTAGATAGTCATACCTTGAAGATAGCCTAAATCATTATATTAATTCTGGCCCTAAAACTAATGGTAGCTAATTGATAACTAATTTTCCAAAATTCGAAATTGTTAGAAAATATGTTAAACGATTTTATTCAAACGATATATATAGATATATATACATGGGAAGGTTTTACATGATAAATAACACCGTTTTCTTTTCTTTTTTCAGAGGAAAGAGAATTACATTTGGTTTACTGATAAACTACTTTAAAAAGTATTGCTCTAAACTATAATAGACTATATAAGAAAGTATTTACATTTGTGTCTTGATAATAAAATTACAAGGAAATGTAGATTATCCGCGTTTTCATTATGGAAAAGCGGGAAATCATATATAAAAAAAACCTCAGTACAATCGACCGGAATTCGCCATACGAGTATTTCTCAGTTAATTTTATGCCACTGAATAACTTCGTTGGACAAAATAAAACCTATTGAGAAAGATATAAGGTGAGAGTGAGTAAAAGGGAGGACTAAGGATATGTACGCTTGATATGAGAAGAGTTATATATACATTGTTAGCTATACATATGTATATATATATATATATATGTATATGTATACAGTATCAGCTATATATGTGAGATTAAAACTTTCACTCCAGATTTTTTCCGTAAAATTCTCCATCTATTAAATGGAATGAATGCACTCGAGATATTACATATTTCAACGTTACCCCTTAGTTTAATTTTTCCAACGGATGTTTTTAGCCCTGTCTTACTACACGTTCGGATTGAACGCCCCTAAGGATATAAACACCAGACATATTATCTAATGAGTTACAATAAAGCAATAACAGCTATTCCAGATCTCTTCTCAAACTCACTATTAACTACTGCGCGTGGTGGTTGAATGTGTTACTAGCATTGGATCTGATGTATACCAGACATGTTAATTCTTCAACATTATAATCAAAGCCTTTAGGAATACATCTCATTTCCATTCGATTCAGTTATCTGATACTTTTACAGGAAAATGTTCAGCAGGCCAAGGAACTAAACTCGGTGCTTCCAAAGAAGTCTTCGGTACAATTTTCAACGAGCGAGAGGCAGATGGTTCATCCTAGTTCCCCTCCCAGACCCCAAGTCTTATCAAAAGGGGCTGTCTAGGGGAACATGGACTCTTGAAAGAGGGTAAAATATATGCTCTGATTTGGTCAATTCTAGACTCGACTGTGTCAAAATTATAGGAAGCTTGAACTTTACTTTAAACCGGCTGCAGTGAAAAATTTAGTTTCTCATTCTCTCTCCAGACGAGTGTATATGCAGTTTACTAAAACTCTTGACTGTTATTACTCAGTCGGTGGGCACGTGGAATAAACTTAAGGATAG
Source organism: Timema bartmani (assembly GCA_902151455.1). Taxonomy (NCBI): domain Eukaryota; kingdom Metazoa; phylum Arthropoda; class Insecta; order Phasmatodea; family Timematidae; genus Timema; species Timema bartmani. The sequence continues at coordinate 327,246 of CABFWB010000099.1, forward strand.
TCTTGACTGATTTGCTGGACGACCGGGAGTTTTGGGCTCAAATCCCAGCTGGGTATACCAAGTATCTTACCAATATGGATTTTGACTCTCTCTTCACGTCAATGCTGGTACACTTATTCAGATAGCCTGGACAGTAGTAAAGCATGATGGCCTAAATTTGAACCCTGGCCTTCCCATCATCAAAAATCCAGGTTATTGTGATTAAAGCGTTGTTAGAAAGATATATTTGATCAGACCAACCAGACTTCAGTGAATGTATTCTACGATTTGGAAATGTCCATTTTTTCTGGTCCCTGACTATACCTGATTCTGTGTCACGGTGGGCACGTGGAATAAACTTAAGGATAGTCTTGACTGATTTGCTGGACGACCGGGAGTTTTGGGCTCAAATCCCAGCCGGGTGTACCGAGTATCTTACCAATATGGATTTTGACTCTTTCTCTCCATGCCAATTCTGGTACACTTATTCAAATAGCCTGGAGAGTAGTAAAGCATGATGGCCTAGATTTGAACCCTGGCCTTCCCATCATCAGAAATCCAGGTTATGGCGATCAAAGCGTTGTTCAAAAGATATATCTGATCAGACCAACCAGACTTCAGTGAATGTATTCTACGATTTGGAAATGACCATTTTTTCTGGTCCCTGACTATACCTGATTCTGTGTCGCATGGGAGCAGGGTCTGTCTAGTATTTCGAAGGTCCCCTAGAAGGATAGCATAATCCAACTACCCTCCTTGTTGTAAAAAGTTGATTGACAAAATCGTTGCCTTTCATTTCAGCCGTTAATTTTCTTTTAACGATTCTCTCTGTCCCCGTGGACGTCTGACACTAGGTCTAGAGGGAACGGGTTCAATTCTAGGGGGGATCAAAAGAAGCATCGTGCTTATATATTATTCGTCCTGTTACACACTCTACAATTCTGATGTTAGTGTTTTATGTTAAGGGTTGATGTCATAGATTAAGTTTGTTTGTAAGTTTATATGCCTCTGAATAAATATGTTCGTCACATAAATCCGATTTTATAATTTCTGGTGCTAGTGTTTAATGCTAGATGTTTATTTCCTAGGTCAAGTTACTTTGTAAGTTCATATCCTTGTGCATGTATTCCTACTGTTACCAAGGTGTTACAATGCATGCCACTATTGTTTGATATTAATTGATGCCGTCTTAGGTTGAGTTAGTTTGTAAGTCTACTTCTATGTATATTGGTTTTCCTTTTACCCAAATATTAACATCATTCTAAAATCTAAAATTGTTGATGGTTTAAAAATGTAGATCTTGGTTTTAGGAATTCTAGTTACATTTCTGTGAATGAAGAAAGTTTGAAAAATCTATCATATACTGATGATAATTTATAAATTAATGGAATCAACTTTGAAGTAGGACAGTTCTGATGTTAGTTTGTAATGTGCATGAAACATTTTCCTCCTAATTACCACCCCCTCACATATGAAGATAATGACACAAACTTTTAACCTCCTGTCTTTAAAGAAAAATGCTAATGGACTCCTTTCTAAGCCTTTTCGTAGTATCCTTCCGCTCCACGCGTAAGTTTGCACGTCAGCGAATGTGAACGTGTGGAATTAGAACACCAATTAAAGGCTCACTTTTATTTGCTTAGGCCTCACACTTAGATATCTACTTCTAAACTGAAAATGACCCCACCCACCTATACATCACATTATTATTATTATTATTATATTATTATTATTATTATTATTAATTTTGAATGACTCAAATTTGTCTTTCCTACACGTCTTACTACCCATCCAGCCAATTTATAATCAAGCTAATAGAGTTGGGATTAGGAAGATATAGTTAAGAATAAATCTATTTGCAACCATCTTGAATAGAAGCATGAGGAACTCACTTTGGTGGCCGCACTGTCTAAGGCGCTACTCTTGAAGTAGACTGCAAATTACGGGGAGAGTGAATTTTGAATCTTGGTTGGGTGTAGTTTACCGATGGTGGTTTTTACCAATATGGTTTTCCATTTTCCATCAGCGCAAATGTGGGTACATTTCCTATAAATGTAGCCTTTGTTATCCCTATAACCATTGGCGTAATTAGTATATGAGCGTATGGCCCGAACGGGTAGTAAGACACGGTGCTAAAAAGGGTCTAGCGGGGAAACCATTTAAGGAAAACCACCCTCCAAGCATACGGCTGGGATTGGAACCCCGACCTCCCCATTATTGGCAGACTAAACTAGAAGAGTCTTACATTCAAACCACGTGCTCACTAATGCAGGTGTCATGATCAACTTACTTTTTGATCAAACGGCTTGAAAGCACTTTAAAAAAAATTAGTGATGGTTTAATTTAGGGTAGGTTGTTTTAAAAGAAGCGCATTCGAACCCGTTTGAAAATAGAGGAGATCACAGGAAAATATTAGTCCAATCAACTGCAACCGAGGGGATGTGAACTAAATGTCAAGCTTTATCTAATCTGGTCTGCAGATGATTAAGAGATTGGGGTTGAGATTTCAGATGGGTGTACTGAGGGTGGTGTTAGTTAATTTCATCTTCCTCATCCTTATTATATAGATGTAGTTAAATATGTTCATCCCGGATTTACTAGGAGTCACGGAGAAAAATAAAAATCACATCCCCCATGAGTGAGTCCTGACCATCCTTTCTCCCTGCTAAGTGGCAATCCATCCTCTCACTAGACAGACGCCTCAGACCACGTGAACCACCGGTGCGGGTTTTTGAGAATCGGTAAAGGTAGACGAGAAGTGAATAACTCTCCGTTCGGCTGTGGGTCTTTCCGAACCGACCAGGGACATTGAGTTGGCTGACCTGTAAAGGAATACGGGGCTTATTTTATGTGTGATCACTGAGTCACAGTCGTGATTCAACCTATTTTTATCGTTAATATTATATCTTGAGATGAAACCAGTAAATTGTGTCTGTAAGCAACTTACATTTGTTTGATAGTGATGGTGTAATTAGATGAATTATAGCGCTGGGTCTCGGGTAAAGGAAGGATTTTTTTTAAGGGGGGTATAGGGGGGATTTGGAAAGGCGTGTTTAAGGTATGGTGGTGCTCTGTGGGTGAATTATGACGGTCGTTGTTTGGTCAAGGGGATTGGGCTTGGTAGGATTTTCTTTTCTTAAGGTTAGGTCTGAAGGTGATATATATCCATTCCCCATCTGGAGAAGTGAATAACTAATCATCTGAACTCACCTAAATAGAAGGCCAGAAATTCCCCCCTCCCCTACACCTCAACTCTATTTCCACCTTAAATCTCCCTTCCCTCTTTCTTTGATCCTCCCTCGCGGCCGCCACTGTCCGTCTAAGTTAAGGCCAGTCAGTCAGTAAGGTTGGGACTTGCAGGAGTTTTCCTAGAAGATGGGCGTGGTGCCGTAATTAGGGTAATGAGAGAGTGATTAGCGAAGGGAGATATGTGCACAACCAATTTTCTCTCTCTCTCTCTCTATCTATGTGTGTGTGTATGAGCCCCACGTGTGTGTTTAGGGGCCACAAGGCCCCCGTAGGACCCCCGCCAGGAAGACGGGCCCTGTCAGGTAAGAAGGCCTTAACGTACAGTTTTCCCAGTCTTGCTATCTCAAGTTAAATAAATACACTATAGCTGTATAGCATATAGATTTTTTAAAGAGGGCTACCCCCAACGGTGGTATAGTGGTCTAAGGAGTCAGTCTCGAAATGAATTGGATGGAGACGGGGGGGTGGTGGTAATGGGGGAGGTTGAGTTTCGAATATCGTTCAGATGGTTTCTGAAGACTTTGATGGCTTGGCGGAAATGAAGGAATGTACTAATATGAAATACTAGCAAAATATATCGTACTATATAATATATATTTGGGTGATAAATTAACCACATAGGTGAACATACGAACTAATTGTCGGGTTCAACTAGTAATGTTTGCCAGTGATAGGAAGTTTGGGATTCATAATCTCACCTGGATGTAGCTTACCGAGCACCAGGGCAGTCGTCTAGGACGCAAAGATTCTCGGGGCTCATTCCAATAAAAGATTATTTTTTTAGTGTGTAGAAATATAATAATTTAAATTAAATAATCGAAAAATTATTTATAAACAAATAAATATCTAAATATTTGATCTAATCCTCAGAAAATATACTAAGAATATTCACTTTTATGATTTTATGACATTTGAGGTCGCTTTGTCGGCGATTAATTTTGATATTTAATTAAAAGCTTCCAACGATATTGAGTGAAAAAGAAAGGAAGCTGGGATAATATTGTTGCACACAGTATATTTTATATAGTTATCACTCTTATTTAATGTATTTTTTCTTTTAGTATTTTGGCACTCTATTTTATTATTATTAAGGTTTTGCGTCACAGAGAGGGAACAATTTATTTATATTACACAGAATAAAACTGCGGCGAAAACTTTAAGTTTCGTCTATGATGCATGGAATAATTGCGCTGGCCCTGCTGGGGTCCTTTTTTCTATAAACGGTCTCCTCACTCTATCTCTATTCGCAAATGGGGGCTACATTTCCTCATCCCTACCCTGTAAGTGTAAATACGCGGATAGCCTGAGACGCGAAGAACGTGGAAATAAAATACGTTCTAAGAATGAAGCGAAGTGGAGATACGGTCATTGATGTTAGCATTGGTTCCTCCGCCCACCCGCTAGAGACCACTGATGAACTTGCGTGTTGTTAGATATAAGATTAGGACATCAAGATCTGCTTTGCCACACACTACTTTTTTGTTTGTTTTATCTTTATTTTTGTTTTGTTCCAGTTCTTTAGGAAAAGGTTTGTAATGGTCCCCGCTAATCCTGTTCTATCAGATGTGATACTTTTATTTTTATTATTACTATTATTTAGCACCGCATCTTACTACCCGTTCGGATTATACGCTTTAGTACTAATCACACTAATGGATTATGAATTGAGAATTTGGAGTTTAGAGGAAGTGAACCCGCATTTGCGTGGAGTGAGAGTGGAAAACCATTTAAGGAAAACCACCCCCAGTTCACCCGATCGAGATTCGAACCTCGATCTCCCCGTCCTTGGTGGTCTAGCTCAACACGATTGGCGCGTTAGCCAGCTACGCCTCTAGGCGGGTAGATGTGATACTAACCACGTCGTGAATTGTGACGTCGTTAGTATTGCAGTTGCCTAGCTGCCTGGGCTGAGACGCGTAACAGACGTCCAGAAACCAGTCTATTATTTAAGAAGTGATAAATTATAAAAAAAAAAGCTCACGCTAATAGGGAATTGGAATGTAACAACCCGTTCATATAGGATTCAAATAACATATATTTTAAGTTTAAAAAATGTAAAAAGATGACAGTAGCTTGTTTTTAACCCTATTTCCTTTTAAATGTCTCATTTATAAGATCAAAGTTAAGTAATTGCTATAAACACAAATCTAACCTTCCTAAAACAAATACATAATTATTTTTAATGGGGTAAAACATAACATTCTTAGATAATTGATAATTGAGGATAGTTTTAATGGTAATAAGATTTCCATAAGAAATACAGCAATGTGAATATATTTCCCTTCAAGTAGGGTAATAATTTATTTCAAATTTGAGAATTACATAGATTATTATTAATATTAAATAAAATCAAAGTGATAGTATCAGCAGTTTAAGGCATTATGGGCTTGAATTTCACTTGAACGCTGCTCATGGGAGAGGTAAGGAGTCGGATCCAACTAGGGATGTGAAAAAAGTATCGATACTTAAAAAATATCGATATTTTTCATTCTATACTAGTATTTTTTTACTTGATATTTTTTCCCGATACTTTTACTGATATTAGTACTCACACTCTGGTTTCGGATTGGTATCGAAAGAAACAACTTTTTTGTTATCTTCACTATGCTTGGATTAAATGTGTACTATGGTTACAGAAGGGTACAAAATAGATTGAAAAATATATTACTAATTGTATTTAGCTATTAAATAATTTTCCATCAGCTTCATTATCATAGACACTTTAAAAGCTAATATGTTGAAACCTTTTATAATACCCATTACACAATAATATCTATCACAGCTTCCAAATCTAAACACACCATATAGACGTGATAGACCTAAATATACTATAACACGGTTAAATTATAATAATTTTCAGTATTTAAGTACATATGAAAATACAAATACTACTATGCTAAAGTTGAAATCATTAATTGATAAAAATATATTTTTCCAGATTGAAATTTCGATACCGATATTTACTGTAATCGATACATTTTTTTATACTAGTACGATATCAATATTTTTCTTCCGATACTTTAAATGAGTACCGTATCGATACTTTTGTTTCGATACCACATCCCTAGATCGAGCCTGGGTTCATCGTGTTGGGTTGTCCAGGCCCTATTTTCCTCTTCGTCACACACTTTTAGATTAATTATTTAATACCCCTTTTGTTAAAGGTATGGATGATGATAGTAATAATAATAATAATAATAATAATAATAATAAAATGTTTAATGCAAAATTTGACGTTATGTATTTAAAACTATAATTTATATCAATAGGTCTACTTTAATTAGTCTGCCTAGGCATTTTTTCTCTCTCTTGCATAAAATTAATTTTTTAAATAGGTGTTTCAAAAAATTAAGGCATGGCAAATAAATAAAACCCAAGACTGAGAGAAAATTTGACTTCAAGGGTTGGTATAAGCTGATGGCGTCTTTGAGGTATAAGATATCTCCACGGTTGCTACAAATGAAATAATCCCTGTGGGCATACATTTTTCTACAAAGGGTCGAACGCTTAAATTGTTCTCTCTCCCTTCCTCTATATCTTCTTCTCTTCATATCCCCCTTCCACTATCGCTTCTTATCTCTTTCTCTTTCACTCTATTTTCATGTGTATACCAAAAGAAATAAAAAAAGCTCCACAATGCGAAACTTTCATCTTTAGCTTAGGGCAGTTAGACTTAAAAATTTTAAAACTGAAGTTTGTAAGCAATGCCAGAAAAAACTCTCAATAATTATTTTAATATTGTGATAGAGCTTTTAAAAATATCCATTGAAGCTAATAAGTGTGATCTGAAAATTCACATAGAACAAGCTTAGATTATGAATCCAGATTAAAACAACATATCTATTAAACATATCATTGGCTGTGTGGTACTATACAATCAATAAATATATAGGTGTTATGGCTGGGTGTGTAATAGTAGTATATTATGTACTGCCTTAGGTTAAGTTAGTTCTAAGTCGTATGCTGATGCAGTTTTATTTATTGGAAACTACACGTTAAGTACCTTAAATCATTTCAATGGAGACATAAAAATACCCCATGGTGTTCCAATTATATTTAAATTTTTATGTCAATATTTAGCGCACAAAATACTATATTCTCATTTAGTAAGTACTATCAAAGAAGATGTTTATTTACCTTAATTGAGAAATAAATTTCATATCCAACAATTTTTTTTTCAAAGCTCATAAACCATTTAAGTGGTGCTTTAGAAAATTACCTTCACATCAATATTCCCAACAACTTAAGACTTCCCGTTTACTATGAATACCTGTAGAGATCTACATGTTTATTAAATAGTCCCATCTTACACCATCCCGCCCCCCCTAAAACAACTCGTAAAAAAACGACGATTATAGTCAATTAAGGCGACTTCCACACAAAAGATTAAAAGGTTACATTTCTACAGGAGAAGTGTTTTCCACCCCCTTATCCGACCCAAGCCCTTCCTCGTCCCTTTAGGGGAAAAAAAAAGGCAGGTAAAACTTTTTCACGTGTGTTATTCAGATAATACGAGAACTTCTGGGATAAAATTTAGGCAAGGGGGAGATTTGGGGTTTAGGAAGGGCGAAAATATAGGTAAGGAAGTTAAAACAGAAAAGATAAAGAGATAAAAAGAATTACGTCAAGAGACAGAAAAATGAGAGAGTGTATATACATATATATATAATATATATATCTACGTACATGTAGACCATATATATATATATAAAGAAACCATGTTCACTAATTAGAACCAAGACCGTAATTAAGTAATTTTTAATTAAGTGACTCCTGACTACCATACACAAAGAGAGAGAGAGAGAGAAAGACATATTTTTTTGCGCGAAATTTAAAAAAAAGGGGGTTGATGAGGGGTGTAAACAGATCAATTCGTATGCACATGCGCTGTTGAAAGCAACTTTATCCCCTCTCCCTCATTTAACCCCTGACCCCCCCCCCATCGCATTTCCTTACGATGTAACGCCATTAGGCTCATCTTATGGCTTCTCTGTCTCACAAACACGGAAATACGTCTCAGTCTCTCTCTCTGTGTATTTCTTTCAGCAGAAACTTACAAAGTCAAACTGTTGATACAAACGTGGCTATAGCTTAATAAATTGATTTAAAATCAATTCTGAGATATATTTCAAACGTACACCCACCCTTTAACCATCCTCTAAAAGGAGTCATCCCTCACTACGTTGATACAAGGGACGTGGGGTGCAAGATGGAAATTTTTAACCCTAAATTTCGTGTTAATTTCCAACATTCTCTCTCCAGTGCAAAGTTGGTGCAGTTTCCAAAGTATCCTCATCCTGTTTCTTTGATTAGATTAAATTCCCATACAGTTATTAGTCTCTCTATTCCTCCTCCTCTACCTGTTACCTTAGAATATATTCTATAGTTTTAATTCGCTGAGTAAAGACTATTCATGTTCATACTCTTGTTACCTTAGGTTAGAGAGCTTGAAGTTGCTTATGGCTCTTACTGGCGCTAGCACTTACACCAACAAAATGAAAAGAGTTGATTGTCAGATTGCCATGAGGTTAGATTAAGGGTTGAAAGGGGATGTATAAATGATGTATAATCAGATGCCCTTCTTTTCTATGTCCTACATTTCAACCCTCTCTCCGGTGTCCAGGAGGAACTTTCAAAAATTCCAAAGTGTACATTTGTAAATGTTTGTTGTTATTTGCTCTTAAAAGTGATCTCACATTTAGAAATTCTGCCATAAGTTGGCATTTCAGTTATCACAAGCAGTCTTAAGTACGTTTTCGCCGGCAAACTTGCCATGCGGTGAATACAAGTCGAAACTTGGGATTTATATTGGCTGCTTGTATATCGTCATCAACCAAACACAGTGAGCGTCCTAATTAACACGTTATTTGAACAATATGCTTGAATTTAAAATAAAAGGTGTAATATATCTATAAACTAAACACAAGGAATGAATTTATATAAGTACATTAAATTTACTTAAAAATTTTTGAACTTTTATTTTATAACGTTTATTTTCTTGAATGTCCTAAATTTTGTGAGTCCTTGTCCTCCTTAGCGCCAAAGGCTTCTGGTCACCCTATATTTACAACCCCTAGAAATATCCAAGTCTTCATAAAAAGAGGGGTGAGGTAGGATGAAGGCTGATGTCTCACGTATTTAAAGCAGTCACCTTTTCAAGACGCCACTCCCCCTCCCCCTTGTGCCGAAAATATTCCTGCAATGCGCCGTGGTACTGTGTTGAGACGTCGCGTAATTACCCCTCAAGGAGCAAGAATACTGTTGGTGTGCACGCCTGGAGGTTATACTGTCTGCCCGCACGCTACTAACATGTCTACAACCCTCGCCGGGATTCGCTAAGAAACTGCACATGCTCTGAAACTTATGTACAGTACTATTCCCCTAAGATGTCTTAATGCTACGACCCTCCCAAGCTGTATTGATGTTACTAACTATCTGTACTATCCTCGTCTTACTACGCATCCAGACTATATTCATGTTGATAGATATCTTGTCTATCTTTGTCTTACTACCTGTCCGGAATATCCGCATATTTACACTAAAAGGGTAGTGAGGAGGAAATCAGAATGTATAGATAGTGTAGCCACATTTGCGAGACGAGTGAGTGGGAAGCAATGTATGAAAAAACACCCATCTGAGCTTTGTACTCCGACCTTTTGTTGACAAGCAAATCAGACAAGACGAGACTGAAGCCATCGTTAGCGTTTTCACCAGTTTGCGTCTTATTATTTTAATATGTTTGTATTATTTAATGCATCACTCTCGTGTTATATTGGATTGCCAATAACGGGGAGATCGACGTTTTAATTCCAGTCGGGATTACTGACGGTATTTTTTAAATCAATTGTTTCACTTACACTCTACCCCTCTACGCAAATGAGGGTAGCATTGATTCTAAAACCATACCCTCCTCATCACTATTCCACTAACATAGTTTATGCGTGCAGCCTGAACGGGCTCTGAGATCCGTAGTTGTGGGAGGTATGTTTATATTTGTTTGTACACTTTATTTACAATTGATGGGAATGTTAATGTTATAGAGGGAACAAACTATAATCACCAGTAGAGTTATTGTAGAGAGGTCGAGCGAGGATTGACAAAGTTTGAACCCAGGCCAGGTGATTTTTAAGTTTGTGATTTTCCCCATAGTTTTGCCACGCTTAGTGAACTCTGAATCACTTGTATATTCAAATTTTTTTTTTCCTTAGCATGAAGACTATCATTTCGATGCAGCAGGGATTAGAACCTTTATCTCTTAGAACGTAAACAATCTCGAACCAGCCAAGGCCAATTTTCTAGTAGTATAGCGAAGCTCAGCTCTCTTAATGGGACGTATTGCATGTTAGAAAGGATATTGCGTCCCTTTCCCTGACATGCGATTACTCTTTTTACGCGACGCCCCTACGACACCTCCTCCCCCGAACCACTCAGCTATAGCGTCCAAACTTCGCCACTCGCCACAGTCAGTCATTATAAGGAAAATGGGGGCAGGGGTTGAAGGGAGGCCTATACACACCCTCCCCTCCATATTCCCCTCACTTTCCTTTAAGTAACTGCGTGTCCACTTCTTTATATTAGAAATGTGACTAACCATTAGGTTAAGTTAAGGGGTGTGGGGTGAAAAGAGGTAGGTGAAGGGGTAACGGGAGGGGGGGGGCGCTATCAACACAGTAGATCTCTCCACGGAAAAGGCCACTTTTGTGGATTAGATGTCTCACGTTCAATTTTTTATATTTTTTTTTTGCATTTCCTGTCTTTGACTTATAGAGTTGCCCGAGTCCATTTACGAATGAAATGTTGCCTACTTTACAGTATAAAAGATGGCTGTTATCGACGGATATGTTCCACACCTTACCCCATTAATTTTTGTCGACAAACTTGACCAGTTTGATATTAGAAAAAAAAAATCATCTTTGTGAGAGAGTGGCTTAAAGTAGTTGATCACAAATCTAGAAAGACCCTGGTTCGATTCCGGCTCGTGCCGACGAATATATTTACTATTTGTATGCGGGTTTCTTCTATCCGATTAGTACAAAGTATCTTGGTGTTAGAACTTCATGTGTAGTATTGCATGTAGTCCTTATTTGTTCTAGAAAAAATTAGCCTCTAAGTCGTGTGTATTTAGAAAAGTAGATTTAAAATATTTATATAAATAGGGTATTTTCTGCCTTTAGAATTAACAGATACCAAAACTTTAATTGTAAACATAAAAAGGGTGTGTTACAAAATAAATTGTAGTTATATGTTGTTAAAATATAAACTTCAAATATTAGTTTTGGTATAAAATATCCATCGATAGATATTTTTTTTCTAATACAGATACATTGGCTTATCAGAGAAAGTCCTTGAAGTTGTATGCAAATGGAAGTGCAGCTAACGCATAGCCTATGGGCCTATGTTATGTAACAAAAAAGGAATGAAAGAATAAACTTCACTTTACGTCATTGTGAAATTCTACAGCCTCTATTTGTACAGTTAGTTTCATTCCCCTCTCCCCTACTGACAATGTATGCGTGTGTGTGCATGTTTAAAAACTGGGGATAAAGGCCTGTTGGGGATTCGAACTAGATACACATAAACACACACAGCCCCACGATGCTTTGTGAGGGTTTTTTGTATGCAGTCAGTGGTTGTAAGGGGTTGTGAAAGGGGTGGTTTAGATGGAATGGGTTAGAAATGGTAACAAGGGAAACTGGAAATGTTCACTGCAGGAGAAGGGAGGTAATGGGGAATAGAGGGTAGGTTTTTTTTTCGTAAGAGTTGTTCATCCCAACGTAGAGAGAGAGAGATAAAATCAAATAAAAACTAGAAATTTGCCAAGTTCTCGAATATAAAACAAAGCTTTGTCTAAATGTTGATTATTTAATTTTGATTTTTAAAAAGACCCAAAAGTTTGATTGAATCACAAGTTTTTTATTAATAATTTTTTTAAAATGGAAGGTAATCTTGCATCGGTGGTCATGTGGTAAAGGGTGTCCAGTCTCACACTAAACTATTAGCGGTGACACGGGAGGTCGAAGTTTAAATCTTGCTTGGGTGTAGGTCAGCCTATTTAGAGTGTTTATTCCTTATAATTTATCTCTCCCTCATCCCTGCCCTAATAGTGTTACTAAATACAGATATCTTGAAAGGGTGGTAATATTAGGTGGGAAAATTCTATTTGGGAAATTCTAATTAAAAAGACCAATGAAAAAATTTCCCTCCCAATAACCCTTATCATAAACAAATACAAAGTTTAAAAACCCCGCACATGTAAATAAAAGTTAAAAATCATTACAAAATCATTAATAAAAATCAAGTGCTTTAATTGTAGTATTTATTTAATAATCAATTTATTTGTATTTTGAATTAATGCTCCAGCAATCAAATCAAAAGTTTAAGTCAACTGAGCTACTAATCAGTCTGTCAAAGGAGTAGCTGAAAAGTACAATCTCTTAATTGTATCAATTATGGATTTTTAATAATTTTTGGTTAATGTAAAAACTCGGAATGTATTTAATTCAGAATATTGTTCTAAACGATTAAATAAGCGTTTATGAATCCTGAAAATTAGAAACATGTAATAATTGTATAAACTCTGGATTTTTTTTACACATGATGGTTGCTTTATTAAAGTTGAAAAATACCAACTTTGTCCGTAATATTAGTCCAACACATATCTGCCAAAGGTTAGATTAAGCAAGGTAAGGTAAAATCCAACATTTGGGGCTAAAATATAGTGGTATTTTTCAGGAGTTGGTTGGTGGAGCTCCTTTTGTACTAGCTACGATTTTTACTTTGTTTTAAAGGTGTTGACAATGTTTCAGTTCTGAGTTAGAACATTTAAGAATGTGTTAATTATGAATTATTCGCATAGAACGAAAACTTGTATCATACAAATTTCGGATTTTCTACGGTAACTAATATAAAATAAAAATTCGGAGTTGCTGAGATTTTGAGTTGCTACCTTCAAGTGGTCTTTTGTCAAGGTAAAATTATATAGAGGTCAAGCACTGCAATAAACATGTTCGAGGTAAAACCATATGAAAGTCAAGCACCGAACCGAACCTTGCCAAAGTAGACCCATGTAGAATCCGAGCACCGTACTGAACCTGTTCAAGGTACATCCATGTGGAGGTCAAGCATCAAACTGACCTGTTCAAGGTACAACCATGTGGATTTCAAGCCCCAAACTGACCTGTTCCAAGGTACAACCATGTGGAGGTCAAGCATCAAACTGACCTGTTCAAGGTACAACCATGTGGAGGTCAAGCACCAAACTGACCTGTTCCAAGGTACAACTATGTGGAGGTCAAGCACCGAAATGAACTTCTTCAAGGTACAACCGTGATGAGGTCAAGCATTGAACTCAACCTGTTCAAGGTACAACCATGTAGAATTCAAGCACTATACTGAAACTGTTTATGATATAGGTATGTGGAAGTTAAGCAATCCACTGAACCTGTTCAAAGTACAACCATGAGGAGGTCAAGCACCACACCAAGCCTGTTCAAGGTACAACTATGTGGAGGTCAAGCACCACACCAATCCTGTTCAATATACAGCCATGTGGAGGTCAAGCACAACACTAAGCCTGTTCAAGGTACAACTATGTGGAGGTCAAGCACCACACCAAGCCTGTTCAAGGTACAATCATGTGAAGACCAAGCATCACACCAAGCCTTTTCAAGGTACAACAATGTGGAGGTCAAACACCACACTAAGCCTGTTCAAGGTACAACTATGTGAAGTCCAAGCACCACACCAATCCTGTTCAAAGTACAACAAATGTGGAGTCCAAGCACCACACCAAGCCTGTTCAAGTTACAACCATGTGGAGGTCAAGCACCACACCAAGCCTGTTCAAGGTACAACCATGTGAAGTTCAAGCACCACATTAAACCTGTTCAAGGTACAACCATGTGAAGATCAAGCACCACACCAAGCCTGTTCAAAGTACAACCATGTGAAGACCAAGCACCACACCAAGCCTTTTCAAGGTACAGCCATGTAGAATTCAATCACCACACCAAGCCTGTTCAAGGTACAACAATGTGGAGGTCAAGCACCACACCAAGCCTGTTCAAGGTACAACAATGTGGAGGTCAAGCACCACACCAAGCCTGTTCAAGTTACAACCATGTGGAGGTCAAGCACCACACCAAGCCTGTTCAAGTTACAACCATGTGGAGGTCAAGGATTGCATTAAACCTGTTCAAGTTAAAACTATGTAGTGTCCAAGCACCGAAATGAGCAGTTTCAAGGTACATCTAACTGTAAATAGATCAAGGCACCGTACCTGAAGTTGGAGAACCACTTGACAAGCTGCGCCGTGTTGTTCTTGTTGAACTTGATGTCGGGGAAGTACATCTTGAGCACTGCGGAACTGGGGTATCGCACCCAGAAGAACATCAACTTGGCCTTCCTCAGGTGCATCGGAGTGAGGGTTGAGGAGTGGTGAACAGTTAAGAAATCTATTGACATTATTTACAATCGGCATATCTACAAATTGGGATAATTTAGTTACATAACTTATGTATATTTGATACACTTACACACATAATAATGGATTACTTACTTAGCACCGCGTCTTACTACCTGTTCGGGTTATACGCTTAAGTACTAATTACTCTAGTGGATTATGAATTTGGAAGGTTGAATATAGAATAAGTTAACCCGAATTTGCGTAGAGGGAGAGTGGAAAACCATTAAAGAAACCCCCTTCCCCCCCAGTACACCCGAGAGAGATTAGAACCTCGATCTCCCCGTCCTTGGCAGTCTAGTTCAACACGAAACTTGCGCGTTAATTAGCTATGACACCGAGGCGGGTAAGAATGGATCAACTCCACAGTCATCAGTTGCCTTTACAAGACTAGCTTAACTAAACATTATATTATCGACTACCTCTACAAGACTTTAAAAAGTGCACCTTAATAAGTCACTTTTACAAGACTGGTTGAAATCTATATTTAATAGTTACTTCTACAATATTGGTCGAATATTCATTAGTAATTTCTACAATACTGGCTGAAATATACATTCATTAGCTTCATTTACCAGTATGGTTGAACTTTATATTCACTAGCTTCCTATACAAGACAAGTTGAACTTTATATTCACTAGCTTCCCATACAAGACTGGTTGAACTTTATATTCACTAGCTTCCTATACAAGACAAGTTGAACTTTATATTCACTAGTTTCCTATACAAGACAAGTTGAACTTTATATTCACTAGCTTCCTATACAAGACAAGTTGAACTTTATATTCACTAGCTTCCTATACAAGACAAGTTGAACTTTATATTCACTAGCTTCCACATACAAGACTGGTTGAACTTTATATTTATTAATAACTAAATATAGACGTAAACCATAACTTAACCCAGGACAACACTAAAACAACTAAAACTATCATAAGGAATTGCAATATTTGGGATAGCTGGACGAACACACACAGGCCTATAGACTTACCAACTAACTTAACCTAGAACAACAACATTAAACACTCAACAATATCCCCAGGAATTGTAATATCAGTGTACATACACTCTTGGTTATTTAGACCTCATCTAGGATTGAGCAAAGTACTCCTATTCCTATTGTATTCTGTTTTAAGCACTCAGCCATGAGTACATGTAAGGCCTATGAAAAGTTTAAATATTGAAACTACTTTTTAGATTCTCTGCGAGTAATATTTAAACCAAGAACAAATTGTTTTCACTACCCAACCTAACGTATCAAATTAAATCCCTTTCGTCCAACCAGTGAGAAAGAGAAGAGGTGTTGAAGGGAGCTCGATGATTCGTGTACTTCTTCAATTACCTTTTGTCCTGTAAATCCCCAGTCCTCGATAGAAACCCCACAAGCACAGCTATTTCATTTCTTACATCACTCTCCCGACTTCCGACTTGACCGCGAAGAAGCTTTACTAAGTCCTGCCCCCTGCCCGCTGATCATACGCATCACTTGACCTCTTATAATGTTAGCTTAGCACACCACCGTAGAGGCTGAGTGGTCAGATAGGATGACCATAGATTGACCTCTTATAATGTTAGCTTAGCACACCACCCTAGAGGCTGAGTGGTCAGATAGGATGACCATAGGGTTCTTGGTTCATTCCTAGGCTAGTTTGTTGGCAGATTTGATTGCCAACGTGTTGTTTGATAAGTTTACCTTGTAGTTTAGTTTGAATACTTTCGGAAAGGTTAATTCTTTTGAACAGAGATTAAATTTTCTGGTGCTAGTGTTAGATACTTACTAGAACTGTCGTAGTCTAAGCTAGTTTGTAAGTTTATATCCCAGTGTGTATGTTGTGTTTGTCATGCTACCATAATATTATAGTTCCTAGTAATCGTGTAAGGTGTTTATTGTTGCCATGCTAGGTTAAGTTAGCTTGTCAGTAGGCATACATGTCCCTGTGTATGTGTTTGTCCTGTTTCAATTCCTGGTGCTGCAAGTATTGAGGTTTTTTTTTTAATCTTCACTGCGTCCGTTAGAGCTATCGAAAATGTAAGCAAAGAGGGTAAGGAGCAGGAAGGTAGATTTTAGAGGAAATGTGTTGATATTTATATGGCATTAGGGTAAATAGGAGGAAGGAAGATTTGATCTTAAATGTATCCACATTTATGTGGCATAAGAGTAAGAAACCGTTTTAAAAACCTTGTCTTATTACATCTAACCGGGGTTGTAATCTTGATTCTCCCATAACTGAGTCAAGTCTATTTCGAGTGTGACGCATTACGGGTACTATTTTATTACTGATGTGGGTTGTTGAGTGTAGCTGTTTTAATTTTTATTTAAAGCTAATTTTAAATTATAAGTACTAATAAATGCTAATCCTCTGTTTATAAAGTTCACCTAATTTCCTTACTGAAAATTAAAAAAAAAATACTAATTAATTTTAAAGAGTTAAACTTTTTATAAATTTCGGTCTAACTATAGGTTTTATCTATTAGAGCTCCACTTGTCCACTCAATCTTAATGGTGTTTTACATAAATAATCTCGTCTTGACGTAGAACTCGTCACTGATACTATTAAATTAAACAAGTAAACCCAATAAAATCTCCTTGGAAGCCTCAAAAATTAGGACGCCTTGTTCTAATCTAAATCCTATTTTGATTTGTCAATACGAGAGAGAGAATGTCAAACCGTCTTGTCATCAAGAAACCGAAAATATAAAGGAGTCGAATGTATAAAGATTAAAATCAATAAAATACGACAATTTGAGATATATTAAAATAAATTTTGGATATGTTAAAAACAATGGACTAGGTATATTATTATAAATGGGCAATCGAACCGTGATGTATCCTGTTTAAAAAAAACACGTTATAATAATTTACTTTTTGGCAATGAATCATTTCAATTTGGCTAGCTTTATATTCCTTATCATCTTGAATTCTCTTTTTAACTTAGTTCTACCCTGTATGTCCTTCTAACACATATATATTGTTTTCACTATTGTTATAAGACAAGCACGTTTACAAAATGAAAATGTAAAGGAAGACATATCAATTGAGAAAGAATTAATGAATTTGTAAGATAGTAGGCACGCCACGGAAAGAACCCTTTACTCTGCATAGCAAATAAATATAAATTAGTTAATATCATTGACCAAAGGGTCACTAATGTTTTACCTCAGAGTTGAGAAAATTGATATAGTTAAAAGTGTCACGTGTTTTGGCTTATTATTTATTACATGAAATAATGTTTATCAACTACTTTTTGAACTTTCATATTTTGATAAGTAGATTATAGGTACACATGTTGTGGTGTAAACTTTGTTTATAAATGGTCTAAATGTGAAATGAGATATATTTAGTATTTTTTTAATATATATTTTGTTCAAATGTTTAAAACATTTATAATATAAATTAGTATTATTCAGTTTGACATTGGAAATCTACTAAAGCTTTTGATCGAAGTATTTAAAAAAGTATTTAATAATAATCAATGGTTGTGTAAATTACACAAATTCTATCTAGGTGTTTTAGCACCATGTCTTTCTGCTATTCCTAAATACCCATATTTAATTATTTTATTGGGATAGGGCGAGAAAGGAGAAATGTACCCGGATTTTATGTGAAGAAATAGTGGGAAACAAATTTAGGAAGGGGAAAAAATCTCGGTACACACGTCCGGAATTCCAACACGGACCTCCTATCACCATAAAACCAGACTAGATGAGTTTGATTGTTAGTCCACTTAACATTTCTAGAGCCTAGGGGTATCTAAATACACAGAAGTTCTCTTTTTGTATTATATATTTACAGTTTAATTAATTGTAATTAATATTTTAAAAATATATTTAAAAATAAAAGTGAACCAAGTAAACTAAACCTCAATGCTTTGACTCACAGAGTATAAATATTCAAAGTCATTCCCTTTCTCTCTTAGATGTAAATTCAAATTTCGAAAAAAAATAAAGTGTCATAGAAAGCCCATCAATGCGATCTTGAAATAACCAACAATCTCTACAAATTTTTATCAAATTGAATCCGACTGTTATCCTTAATATCATATTTACAAGTTTTACTCCAAGCCCTCAACTTCTAATAACAGTGCAATTTACATAACAAGAATACTTTTTCCTCCCTTGATTTCGGTATTTTTTCCTCCCCTTCTAAGAATTACACACAAATGGGAAAGGAAGGTATTTCATACTTTTATAAATTTTGAAAAACAAGATCACGACCCAAATATACTGACTGAGCTGAAGTAAGAACGGGACGGGGCGGCATCGGTTCTTTTTCTCACGATAGACACTGACTTCGTTTCTCGTGGCTGATGAATAACGAAACAGACGGTTAACCACTAGACCCAGGCAAAGAAACAGACAAAAAGAAGGACTACACGATGACTGAACCACATGAATTCTTAATCCTACCTCCTCACCACCATTTTTTTTTTATTTCAAAAGCTCAGTTGTTATTGCCTGTAATCTTTGGTTTGTGCATTTCATTTGAAATATTTTTTGATAAAAACTTTTTTTTTTTAAAGTCACTTATTTCTTTAGCTTTATTTTCTTCTTGAACTCAAAAATTCTTTAATTTTGAATGTGACTCTAACCGTATCACTGGTCATACAGACTAAACGTCACGTCTAGTCTGGTTCACCGGTTACGGGAAGTTTAGGGCTCAAACCCCAGCAGAGATAATTTAGGGTGGTTTTTCCTAAATGGTTTCGTCTCTCTCCATCCCTGAAAATGTGGCTATAGTTCCTCTAAAATCTACTTTCCTCATCCTTACAACATTACAGTAATTGAAATTCGTATAGCTCGGACAGGTAGTAAAACGTGGATGGAAAAAAGCCACTCAATAAAGAACCTTTGTACAATCGATGTTTATGATTTTTTCAAAATAATCTTTAAGAGCGTGCCATTTTGATGGTTAGAATAATTATTTCAACCTCTTTTTTTTCATAATTACTTTAAATGACCAGCTCAGAAGATTTATTATTTATTTGAATAGGTGATTTACTTTCGATCCCTCTAAAAAGGCCTATTCGAGTTCCAATTAGCTCCAAAACACTGTAAGATTTGTTTTACATGTTTGACTGTGATAAAAAAAGCCTAGGTTTATTATTTACTCAAATAGGTGCTTTAAATTTGTTTTATCTCAATATAGTCTGATTTCTCCTATCTTTAGACGAAAGGTGGTACATTTCCTAACAATTCACCCACAATTTAATTTCTCTAAGAATCATATAGTTTGAATCAATAACGACAGTGGGGGAAAATATATATGTTATTAATAACCTACACTTAAAATAAACACAAGCAGTAGAAATGTGAATAAAACTCTAGGTACATTTTGTCAGTGTAACATGATTTGTGCCATACCAGATTATTACTACACTTAAACTTGACTAGCACCACTTAGATTTGATTAAACGTTTCGATACTCATATCAATAGGAAAACTAAATGTAAAAAATATTAGGAGCAACATCCTGCGTTTACAATACTTTCGAAATATTCTGCCCACTTATTAAATAATTAATATAACCCTACTTCTAAGTGTTCAATTGACCAAACCTACATTTTAAACTTAATGTCAGTTTACTATTCAATCTAGCCTGACTCCTAAGAGTACAATTTATTAAAATCTACATTCTAGGAATAAAATATTGTAATTTTAATGTCAGTTTACGATTATCTAACCTGCCTGATAAGTGTACCAAGGTACACTCTAAGTTTAAGACATCCTAAAACAAATGCAAATCTAAGACTTCACTAACCTGATTAGGTGTACAGATAATTAAATATAACTAGTTTTTAAAAAGTCTAAGCTTATTTACAATCTACAGCTTAATCTAATCTTAATGTGCACAGCTTATCAAACCTAAATTATAACTTATATTCTCAACATACTGCCAGTCTATGACTCAGTTTGTGTTGACTAAAAAGTGCAGAACTCACTAGGTCAACAATTTCAATTCTACACTACATCCAAATATTACTGCTAAGTTTAAAACTTAATCTAATATGATTGGTATGAAAATAAGTAGACCTATAAAAAAATTATAAACTGACTGCCCATTTTTAATCTTAGTTAACATTGTCTTCAAACTCTACAACTTAATATTATTTTATTTATTTTGGCGTAAATTTACTACCGATTCTACGATTTATTCTTGCCTGATTGAGGTATGTAACATATATTAGATCCACAATTCTTAGTATAGAAACACTTTAAAGTGACATCTAAGTCAAAATTTAAGCTGTAAACTTACTGCTAGGTAGCCATGGTTTATTGTCAAAGGATATTGTTGGTTGGCTTCCGTCGTAAGGACCATCCACGCTGTTGCAGTCAGAGTTGCGATCGACGCTGTCTGTGCCGCCCCCACCAACGCCACCCCTCATGTGGCCGTAGTCTGGTGAACCTCCATGCTGGGCGGCAGCTATCAGTGCTGGATGCAGAAGCGTAGGAGGGTGGGGCAGAGGCGGGGATTCACCCCTGGGGTCCCCACCCATGGCCCCCAGGCCTGGGGGGCTGGATGACGCCATGTGTTGGTGCTGCGGGGGCGGCGCCTGCTGGTGATGGTAGAATGGACTGTATGGCGAGAAGACCTGTGACTCGTGCAGGCTCGGGTTGGGGATTGCGACTGACGTCGGTAAGGACACCGGTAGAATGGGGGGTGGAGGAGGGTGATAGGGCCTCGGAGGGGGTGGGGAATCCTCAACTCCAACAGCTCCACCACTTGTCGATGCCATCAGTCCACCGAACTTGTTGACACTAACAGGGTTGACACCACCATTGGAGCCCTCCATTGGGCCTGGGGGTGGCACCATACCATCCTGAGCTAAGATCCGGCTGACTGTGCGCGGCGTGATACGGGTGTCGGTCACCTTGTGACGCTTCTTTTTGGGTGTCACGACAAGGCTCAAAGCCTCATTCTGCTCAGGCATTCCCTCGCGGCTGTTCTCCGGAAGGCAGAAAGGGTTAATGTGAGGTGGAGCTCCACCCCCCATGCCACCCATGGACGAGTAGAGCGCTGCTGCAGCTGACGAATTGTTGACAGCCCCTGTTCCCCCACCCCCAGGTGCCTTGGGTGTCTGGAACATCGCTGCGTTGGGTGATGGTCGCACATGGGGTAGGTTCATCGTGTTCAAGTTATTTTCTGGGTTACCACCACCTCCGCCACCCCCATGGGACATTCCCGCCGAAGGGAAGGCGTTCCCATTTATTCTAGGTCCACCTACGTTCCCACCCCCAACTCCGCCCCCTTGACCACCTCCTCCTGGAGCACCACCTCTATCAATCACTTTAGTCCTGGGTGATTTCCTGTCGAGCAATTGGGATGCCATAAGTAGGTCCTTGTTGAGCTGCTCGACAGCCGCCTCCGACTGCTTGACGCCGAGAAACCGCCTTTGTTGTACAAACCGCGCCACAATCGAGTCAACGAGGTTGGTGAGCGATGCCGTGATCTCAGTCTTGAGGACATCGGCGAGTCCTTCAAGGTCAGACCCAGAGACGGGCGCCATCGCCGCGACGTTGTTCCTGAAGAGGGAGAAACGTTCCGCAAAGTCGCTTGAGACTGAGGAACCTTTCTGCATCTGCTGTGGATGTGGTGGTGGGGGCGGTGGGGGTGGTGGATGGTGGGTGTTGCTAGGTACCGGTGGCTGCTGTTGTTGCTGTTGTTGTTGACTCTGTTGTTGCTGTTGTTGTTGCAGCTGCTGGCTCTGTTGCAACTGTTGCTGGTGTTGCTGCTGTTGTTGCTGTTGTTGCTGCTGCTGTTGTTGCTGTTGTTGTTGCTGCTGTTGTTGCTGTTGATGATGTTGCTGTTCAGCGACTGCCGCCGCAACGGCGGCATCCTTGGCCAGCCTAGCCTCCTGTTCAAGGAAGAGCTTGTGTCCCAAGTACATAGCGGCTGCACTGCTGATGGCGTGCGGGTGTGGGTGTTGTTGATGGGGGTGGGGATGCTGGTGGTGGTGGGGGTAAGGATTGGGGCCCTGGGGGTGGGGATCGTGATGGGGACCATGGGACTGTTGCTGTTGTTGTTGCTGCTGGTGTTGCTGCTGCTGTTGTTGCTGTTGATGCAGGAGGGACAGACTACCATTGAGGGTGGGAATGAGAGGGTGCTGGTGGGAGGTTAGATGAGGGTTGCTTGCGTGGGGGTGTAGCTTCGTGGAGACTAGCTTCGAAACAGCGGGGGACATCGCCGGCTGAGAGGAGACGGAGTTCGCCATCGGGGAGCAGGGGATGACCTCTTTCACGGGCGTCGTCACTGGTGTCGTGGGCGTAGGTTTCTCAGGTGGTGCGGGCAGACTGTTTCCATCCTGCTCAAGGTCACTGGATACCTCCTCCGTGTCCTGGCAGTCAGACTCCTGTTCCATCCTCGTGCATAGCTGGACGTACTTCTGTTGCATCTCGGCAAGTTGCTCTTGCATTGTTCTCAGCTGATTTTTAAGGGCGTTCTTCTCGACGCGCTTCTGTCTCACCTCCGGGGGTTCCAGCTCGTCGTCGTCGTCTAAGAGTATCCCTAGCCCGAGGCCGTATTGTGACGCTGCGTACCTTTCAGCCGCGCTATTGTCGTGCTGCTGCGGATGGTATAGTTTACGCTTCTTACAACCGTTCACCTGGATGGGCAAGGAAGGGCTGGACCTCATCGATGAGACGATGTTCTCCACCCTTGCCCGTTTCAGTTCCATCTGCTCCGGTTTAGGGTTTGCTGCAGGTGGGCAAGGTAACGACTCCTCTTTGACGTTCACCGTTGGTGTCTCAGATTCATCCTCCTTGTCGATGGGGAGCGAGTCTGATTCGGGTGAGTTGAGGGACTGCTCTGAGTCTGAACCCCCACCCCCGTTCATGACGTCCTCCATCAGGTCAACCTTTTCCTTTTTTGTAACGACGCCCACCTCACTGAGCGCCTCCTCCATGGCAGCGGCTGCCGCAGCTTCATCTTCCACACTATTACCGTCAGCGTCCATGTTCATATCCCCCCCATTCAACTGTTTGTTCACGTTCCCTCCCTCTACGTCACTACAGTCACCCGTAAGAAGACCGTTCTTCAGTTCGTTGTTATTGTTATTGATACTGTTGTTATTGTCCGGGGAATTCACTCCTACGTCACCGTTACCACTAACACTGACGTTCCGGAGCTCCTGTTCCAACTGCATTAGCTCCTTCTTGCGACCTTGAAGGATGTCCCTCAGCATGTGGTGTGCCAACTCGTTTGGCGGGGGACTTGCCCCATCCTCCTCCAATCCCCTCCGGATCACTGACGTCGCGTTCAGGCAGTCAAAGTTATTATTGTTGGCCCCCAGAGGGATCTTGACACCACCACCACCTCCTCCTCCCGTGCCGTCGGAGGACGCTGAGTCCATCATCATGGCGGCGTCCGGCGCCGCGTCTGACGCCTGTTTCACCTGCCTGCCTAGCAACTCGTTGAGCATCTTGGCGGGGCCAAAGCCCGGCCCGAAGAGTCCGAAGTGCTGCTGACTCTGGGTGAAGATGGCACCGTAGATGCTGCCGCTGAGGAAACTTGGACGAGAGCTGAAGTTGGGGATGGACGAGTAACTGTTCCTCGGTTCGCCCGCGTCGACCCTCTGTCTAGTCCGCTTCGCTTTCTTCAATAGTTTATCTCCGTACAACCCGAAGCATTCGGCTTCCTCTTCTGATGACATCATAAGAAGGGGCCGCTGTTATTGGCCAGAAGAAGGTCGAGCGGGGAGAGGGGGAAGGGTAGGTCGCGCCGGTTTCCCCTCCTCTCCCTGGTCTCCTCCTGAGCTCGGGTGGGTTGGCCAGCTGGCAGCAAGGGGGGGGCTTGCCCCTTCCCCAATACTTGTCTTTCTCTTTCTTTCTCTCCTGTGTGTTGTTGTCTCTCTGTCTCTGTTGCTCTCCTCTCTTAATGCTCCATCTCAGCGCCTGCAAGGTGCAACAAGAGAGAAAACCCAGCTGTTAGTTTTTACTGTAAAAAAAAAAAAGAAGAGGGGGATGTGGNGGTGGGGGATGATACACCTCAGTTCACTCGGCTACTGGTAGCCGGGCGGCTCGTGCATGCATCGAGTATATGTGTGTGTGTGTGTGTTAAAGACGTGATACGTTCCTCCAGCTTTGCTTTACTGGAGACGTTTATTTGAAAGCCCTACAGAAAAATAATCCGCTTCGTTTAGTCACTCTGAACAGACTCCAAAATCATCTAATCTAGTCAATCGGTGACTTAAGAGGTAGGGGTTTGAATCCCCGGCTGGGAGTACAGAAGGTTATTATTTTCCTATATGGTTTCCCCTCTCTTTCCTCAAACAAATGCCAGAACATTTTCTCTAACATTCTTCCTTCCTCCTCCTTAGCCCATTAATGTATTTAAATGTGATTAATCCGGATCGGTAGTAAGATTCGGAGGGGAAAACTATTAAATCCCAATTGTTTCTCTTTCTCTTTACATAACTAATAGGCCTAAGTAAGTATTGGTAGTTTAAGCACTTGGTTTCTTGGAGATAATAACTAAACTATAAATGTATTATGCTAACTAAGTAACTTGATTCAAAACTCCCTAAGATTATAGCTATTCTTTTTAATTGCAATAACATCTAAATTTTATTCTTGTTTTAAAATAATAAAATAATTTGACCAAATATTTGTTTGAATCCATAGGTAAAATATTATATTTGTTATTTTGATAGAAATTTTTTCTAAATTAAAATAGTTAAATAATTTCCGTATGAAAAACAGAAGTTCAAACTAAAAAATATTTCTAAACAGTTGGAAAAAAATTCAAACAAATTTATTCCACAGTTAAAAGTATACAACATTTGTGAACTGAAATAATAATAAAAAAAAACTATTTTAACTAATCAAAGCTTCACTTGGTGTACTTGACGCACTCACTAACTCAACCTAGGACAATAAGTATATTAGTCACCCAGTATCAGCATCCAGAGAGAAAATGAGAAGAAATCTTCTTAAAAAACATTTACGTGAAGGAAGAGTGGAAAACCATTCAGTAAAATTATCTCTCCATAAACCTGGTCGGGATTCAAACCCCTACCTCCCTATCCCACTCACATATTATATTAAGGTTAATATAGAAAAAAGAAGGGCTTAATTTAATGTGATATTTTTTATTGTTAAAATTTGTACCTACATTCATTTGGAGTCCAAGACTGGACCAGTGGTCTTGTGGTTTAAGGTATCAGGCTCTCAAAAGACTAGATTGCAGGTGAGGGAAAGGTCGAGGTTCAAATATCGTCCGAGTGCACTGACAATGATTGTTCACATGATATCTATCGCTGTGGCTATTAGATCCCCTATTCACGCTAATGAGGGCTCCTTTTCTTAGACTACCTTCCTACCCCTAACATACAAATAATACTGGAAATCCACCCTATTTTATGAACATGATAAATTAATGATCTGGAATATTGTCGGTACCTTCTGCATTAACATATTTTAAGCTAAATTATTTTTGAAGAAACACAGTCGATCTATTGAACTACGAATTTTAAATAGGGTTGTATTTATTTTTCAAATTTTGAATCTAGTTTATTTATTAAATCCTTGAAATTAATACTTACTTTAGATTTAGTGGAGTTGAAGGTACAAGTTATACATTTAACAAATAAGGGAATCATCCAAATTTAAAAAATAGGTAAGGGTTCTTTGATCTCTATAATCAATAAGGTTATTCAAGATTCGAGAATAAAAAAAATATTAAAATTTTAGTTTTAAATATATTTTATTAATATAAAAGTTTAATTTTATGTATAGCTTTTATAATTTTTATTGTTTGTTTACATTAAAATAATGAAAGGACAAACTTGCCAGCCAGACCCCAAGACAATATTTTACCACTTAACTTACCGTATAGACCTACTCACTTTGTAACAACAAATCTATTACTAAAAATTAGAGTTGCATCCTAGTTATTCAAGTTTAGTTTGCCTGTCATTGACAGTCTTATATACCAGCTATATAAAACTACCTAAGGCGTGCGTGTGTTTGTGTGTGTGTGTGTGTCTTTACACACCCTCCAGAAGCTCCTAGACTAACTAGAAAGCTAGAACTTTGAACACTTAGTAGGCCTATATTCCACAGGACAGAACCAAACAAAGCCGGATTTTAGATTTTCTCTCTAAATGTTTTTTTATTTAAAAAATAGAATAAATT
This sequence comes from Timema bartmani, assembly GCA_902151455.1. Classification (NCBI taxonomy): domain Eukaryota; kingdom Metazoa; phylum Arthropoda; class Insecta; order Phasmatodea; family Timematidae; genus Timema; species Timema bartmani. The sequence goes on from CABFWB010000099.1 coordinate 354,064, forward strand.
TAGTTTACTCTAATTTTATCCACTCTTAACTGATAAGAATAGCCTCCATATAATTTTACAAACCCAACTTTCCATGCACTTGTCAATTGACAGTTAGGTTTGGTTAGGTTGGTTAGTATTATAATCAACATGTCACAGACAGGCCTAAAATAAAAACCAGTTTATCATATTTTATAAAATTCAAATTCCAGAAAAAGCTAATCTGACCCATCTCTAGTAAATATTAAATGATAAAAATAAAGTATTGTATTGGTGTTATTATTGATCTAAAGGTCATGAGGAATCTTAGTGTTTTATGAATCTCCAAACTCAAAAAGTGGGTCTCACAACTCTATCTTCTTGTCTGTCCATATCTACGGCTACATCTGAGACGGTTTAATGAATTTAATTTAAATTTGATATTTGGATGTTATATGGCCATACGTCAAAATGAAATCAGATTATAATCCAACTCTAAAACTAGGATAGCTTACTGACCACCATTTTTTTTTTAATTTCAAGATTTTGTCTAAAATAACTTTAAGGATTTGGTTCAAAATCAATATTTGTGAAGTGTTTTACATGATAAATACTAGACCCTATATTTTTTCGGAGCGAAACTTATTTTCTAGTAATTTACTGAAAGAAAATTTTTGAAAATTTTATTTCAGACCACATATAATATTTGAGAAAATATGTACGATTGTGTCGTACAATTTATTTCGTGTGTGTAAGATATTTTGACAATACCGAATTAAATAGGCCCTAACTATGCATTTAGAGGGATTCGGATGATTTTTGAGTTAGCATAGTTTGACATTTTAGATACTTAGCTCATGTGGTCCGTTACAATATCTGAATCCATGCTCTCCTTCAGGTTAAGTCTAAGGCATGCACGGAGCTAATGAAGTATTCAGCGACCACTAAACGACATATACGCCCAACTTTTCAAACGACTTGTGAATTTTTAAGGAGAAAAAAAAAGAAATAAGGAATAATCTGGTGGTTTGGTCGGAGGCGGAGAGTGGTCGATGGTCATTAACAAATGAGAACAGCCACGTGAAAAAAGAGAGGACGGAGAGGATTGTGTCAAGGTGTTTTCTTTTAAATTAGAAAAAAACTTCAGTGACGTCATCTATTTTTACTAGAAATGGGAACATCAAATTACTAAGGATATCTGATATTTGAGGATTATTAGATTTGAATTTTGTTCTCGTTGCAAATCTAGAATTGGAATTGGTTTCAGAAATAAATTTTGGATTCTAGAAAAGGTAGATTCGAACGCTCCCTAAATTTAACTAGGCCCCTAAATCCAAATTAACTTCGTTTACGAAAAAGTACATTTCTTAAATTGTGGGCAAGTTTTTACTTGTAAATTATTTAAAAAAAAAAAAAAAAA
>CABFWB010000099.1:377170-393972 GCA_902151455.1 Timema bartmani
GGTTCTTATGGTATTAATATTTACGATAGTTGAGCTGATAAGATAGTACCATGTACAAGGTTCAACATGTGTGTGTGTGTGTGTGTGTCAGAAAAAAAAGGGGGGGAGATCATCAAAGTTTTGTGACATGCGAGCATATCTGGAAAGGGGCGTGGCAAGTGTTTCTTGTACGCGTGTGTTAAAGGCGAAGAGTATTGGTCAATATCAGGCGCAACCTTTTTATCTCCTAGGCAGGCCACATGGAGAAATAAAACCAGCACACTCACACGTTCACACATTGTTTCATATCTGGGGAACGTCAAGAATTTCTGTGGAACGGATCAAATATTTACGAGAGAAAGAGAACAATAAAACTTGTCTTCAAGGGAAACTTGGATCACCTTTATTAATATGTGACGCATATATTTATTATTTTATTAATAAAAAATTATGGATAGGAATACAAAAGAACTTGCCTTTGGCCCTATGAACATTTGTGTCTGAAATAAATGAATGAGCAGATTATAAGGAGAAACTATGTTTCATGAATTTAAAATAAAATACCACTTTCAATATTTAATTTAAAAAAGTCGGTGTTTTGTATCTAAAATATGAATGTTAAACTTAAAACGCTGGGAGTAAATAAAAGGGTTATTCTTAACTTACTCACATAAAGAAATGATTGTAATAGAGAATATTTTCCACCTTTGGATTAGAAGGATCTTAGTGTTTAATGACATCTCCCCCCGAATTAAGAAAATTAGTTCTTATAATTTTGTTTTTCGGTATTTGGGGCTATAAAGGTTGGAAGGATTTTGTTCGAGCTAAATATTAATTAGATTTTATATTACCATACCTCAAGGAGCTTTTGTTACAAATTTTTAAAATTTGAATATAAACTTTGTTCAAAATGAACATGATAAACAGCACCGTGTACTTGTTTTACTGTGAAAACCCCATTAAAGGGTAGTTTATTGACTGCCTATTTTTTTTTAACCATGTTTAATTATTCTGTTACATCTTTGATAAGTAAAATTAACGTTTTATTTTAAATATGTTTTGAACCAATATTTTATTAATGGACGTTTAAACTAAAACAACCTTTCTGGCTGGAACGTTGATAGAGGTCTCGGTATTGAATGATCTGGTTTGTTGGGCTAGGTCGGGGGGTGGGGGTGGGGGGTGGAGATTCGGGGCTCAAGGGTTTACCCCTCTCTAACCAAGCAAGTGCTTATATCCTTACTTTAATTATATTCTCACGCAACCCCCTTAATGTTGATATATATATGGGTAGCCCAGTCAGGTAGTAAATATGTGAGGCACGGAATAATAACCAAAAACTACACGTCCAGGACTTGTACCCCATCCAAGTAGAAGACGAGTCCAACAACTTTGTCCACATGGCCACCAGTATGAATAATTATATTTATAGGTAAAGGAAAGTGCAATAAGGAGAAGTTCCCCAACTGACAGATAAGAAAATAAGTCATATCATCTCAATCACTTGATTTTTCCTCTCGTAGTGCTAATAAATCTTTTGAACCAAATATTCTTAAGGCGTTATAGTGGGCAGAGGGACGTTATTTGCCCCGTCATTGTTTCCGTTCGATACACCCCTTCAACACTGGCGCACGCGATAGCCCCATTTTCACTTCGGGCCGCAACCAGGTAATAACCGAGGGGAGGAGTGGAAGTAATGGGGCCCGCAAGGAAATCACCAAGTCTTTGTCAACGATTTGTTTACTCTTCAGAAGGGAATAAATAAAACCATCCCGAGATCTGGAGAAGATTATCCCCTGGGGTTTATTTTAGAAAAAGTTAATGACGAATCTTAAGCTTTCCTGTATTTCTTGTTTATCACCCCCATGTTTTATTATACCTCCAGACTGTCCACCTATTTACATTGATAAGGTGGTAAGGAGAAAGGTAGAATCTAGAGGAGGTGTACCTAAATTTTCAAGGAGGGGAGCAGGGATCGAAACAAATTATGAAAAAAATTCCTTCATTACACCTGACCGAAACTCGAACACAAGAAACCTGATAAAGGTGAGGCTGATGCCTTAGTTTGCGTGAATACCTCAAAGGGAGACTTAAGTGTACGCTATTTAAATATGACACTGAAGAATGGGGTTGCCATCCATGACGATATTCCTTAGGGGTAGTTTTATCTCCTGGGTGTGATTTAATATTCTCTTTCCAAGTAAACCAGAATGTATTTTTCCTAAAACTTACTCCATATTCTGTATCAAAACGTTCTACCATTGCATCTGTTGATGTTAATGAGGACAAGGACTTAAAAAAATCACGAAATACCAGTTCACAGACTCGTCTACGAACTAATATAGGGTCTCAAGTTCGGTTTTCATGGTCGAAAATGTATAATTGATTACTTTCAATAACGAGTGAAATTACAAAAGGACCGGCTGTTTGGTTTGTTCTTGAATTAAGTTAGCTTGTAAGTCATGTAATTTCATGCTAAATTACTTCTAAAGGTGCTGTTTAAATACCACCAATAAGTCGTTTTTTAATAATTAATCTAAATAATAGCTCATACCCACTTCGGTGGGCAAACTGTATAAAGTGTCACTCTCGCAACAGACTGGATTTACGATGATGGGTCCGAGGGTTCGAGTCCTAGTATGGTGGACTAAGGATTGTTACTAAAACTTTCATCCAAAAGTGGCTATACTCCCTCTAAGGGCAACCTTTCTTATCCCTGAAACATTTGAGTAGTTAGTAAAGATTCGTATAACATGAATAGGTAATGAGTCAAAGTGACAAGATTAAACTAATTTGGTGCCCAATGTACCAATAAAAAATACTGATCACACTATTTCTCCAACAAGTGCACACTACCTGACAAGGATTCAAAGGGGTGACCTGTGGACTCCCAAGTACCTCAACAAGTGCACACTACCTGACAAGGATTCAAAGGGGTGACCTGTGGACTCCCAAGTACCTCAACAAGTGCACACTACCTGACAAGGATTCAAAGTGGTGACCTGTGACCCCCAAGTACCTCAACAAGTTCACATTACCTGAAAAGGATTCAAAGTGGTGACCTGTGACCCCCAAGTACCTCAACAAGTGCCCACTACTTGACAGGGATTCAAAGGGGTGACTCCTGACTCCCAAAATACCTTTCCTCCCGCAGAGTAGTAAAGCTGCTCCTCCCCCTCCCCGTTTTAAAGAACATCCGGTGGAAGGATAGGCCGACCGGAAGATCGACCCCACACCCCCTTCCTCCTTTCCTTTTACTAAGCGTCCTCGTGAGACCAAGGCGAGCAAGTAGAGCCGCCCTGTGACACAACGTCACTTCCTGTCTTGTGACGTCACGAAACGTCACGAAGTTGTCCCAGATCTTCCCTTGTTCGACTGCGATTCTGCAGGAGTAGCAAAAGAGGCAACTAAGTGCATTTAAAAAACGTAAAACATGACCTACAAACAAAATAAAACTAGGAAGGTGATTCTAATATTTCACATTTAAATGCAAGGCCCCAGATTTGATTCCCGGAACGATAAAAATGTTAGGAATTGTTGATGATGAATTGATTTTTTTTTCCTGACTGTCGTATTTATTCTATAATTAAGTTAAATTGTTGGTCAAGTGGTTTAAAAAGAGCATATATTTAATAATTTATTAATCACAGTGAAAATAAATATATTTCCAAATTACATAAGCCTTGAGGGAATGTGATTCATTTGTCTGCTCAGTGACTGAAGACCGCTTCATGAAATACCTGTAGCACGTCATGACAGAATATGTGAAGGGGTTGGAGAGTGGGGGACAGGTGATATAATGAAGGGGTGGGGTGGTAAGGGGGGGAGCTACTGGGCAGCGGGCCTTGAATCCGTCTCTCCCCCGTAAAGTTGGAAAACTCGCCTTCCGGTCGATCTCTTCCCTGGTGGGTTGTTTTTTTTATTCGCAGACAGACACAGGAAGTTGTCCCCTTCCCCTCTTACGGAAAACAATGTGTCGTGTATGTGTGTGTGTGTGTAAAGGTTGGGTGTGACAATTCCTCGTTCGCGTGTGAATGTCCCAGGAAGCGGCCAATGAGGTGGTATTGTGGTCCATGCTTCCCTCTTGGAGTATCTTTTGTCTCACTCTTGTGTTGTTACTCCCTCTCTCTCTCTCTCAATACACCTGAATCGCACATCTCTCAGTGCTGGCAGTTGGGTGTGGGATAGCATACTTCGATCTTGTCCACCTCGAACCGTGGTTATGATGATGAATCACAGACCATGGGTTCGATTCGTGACGGCACTAGACAATATATTTAATATTCGAATACCAGGCATTTCTTTTACTTGATCTGCACAGGATATTCACACATTAGCACTGATTGTAGCTAGGGATGAGCAAGGCATAATTTAGAGGAAAGGTATTAGTATTTGTATGGAGAAAGAGTAGAAAACTTTAAAGGGGGAATAAAAAACCTCAGTACACCCGGCCGGAAATCGAACTCCAACTTCCTTGTCATCAACAATATGGGCTAACACAAGTTAAATGTCTTATATTATTATTATTATTATTATTATTATTAGCACCACGTCTTACTACCCGTTCGGGTTATACGCACTTACGCTAATGTGCAATGGTAGGGTGATTGTGAGATGAAATGGAGGACCTACAGTTTAACGTGGAATCCGAACCACGGTAGAGGCCTGGCATTCCTCACATTCACAAGTTGTGATTAATACACATCTTGTCAGAGGTGAAGGAAGGGTTTGGCAATCAGATAAATCTGTGCCGGGACCGAGGATTGAACCCCGGACCTTCAGCACAGAAGTCTGACACCTTACCCCTAGACCACCAGGTCACCTACAAATGTCTTATAGAATTCCAGCACCAGTACGTGAGATAGTCCTACTTTGAAACAAGTAAATATCTAGGAGATAAATCTGGGTGTGTGGTGTTAGACATAATCTCCTAGGTTAAGTTAGTCTGTACGTCCTTCTTTTTAATAAGTAATTATCTAGAAGCTAGAACCAGATGTGTTGTATTATGCGCGTTGTCCTAGTTCTAAGTTAGACGCTTTGTAAGTCGCGTGCTGATGTTAGCTGTGTTTATAAAGTAGAAAAGTTAAAGATAAAATATGCTGATAAAAAAAATAAGGTACGCTGCGCTATTTTCGAGTAAAATGAAATACAAGGGGTTCCCTGAGAGTAACTGCGTTGTTCATATGTGAGAGGATGAAAGAAGGGGGATGCGGAAAGAAATCTTGTTATGTGAAACAAGGGCGGATAAAGAACGAGGGAATGAAGCCTAATCTGTTAATTACAGAACTAATTGCTTTATCTAACTACACGCAATTAGATCCCGCCGTGGTCGATTGAAGGTCCCGGCTTTTCTTTTAACCGGATTTTGTCGCTCCGTCATCTCGGATGGAAGAGCTCTCGGTAAAACGGGACAAGTTTAATAGAACAGATAGAAAATTGGAGTTTATCGTAGTATTTTATTTTTGGTATGAACTGAATGTTTTTTTACTCTCACTATTCATAGTCATTCACGTACACTTTCTATAGATGCCGTAATCAACCATACGATATACAAATCAACTTGACCTAAGACAGCGATATTTAATATTAAAAAACCCACCTATGGTAGTCAGGGTGCATGTATAGTACTAGACGTATTGTCCTAAATTAAGTTAGTTTGAAAGTCCTGCTATCAATTTAGTAAGTACCCAGGAGCTAGGCCTGTGTGTGTGGAATTAGTGTCTTGGGTAAAGTTATTTTTTTAGTGTTTCTTTTAAAATGTAGCATATGATGCCTAGTAAATGTCCCCTTGAAAGTAATCAAATTTATTTTTGAGCCCTCATTTACTTTGTGAGTATTTGAAAAATTTGCTCAAGGATTCAAGGTATACAACCTCATCTATAATTCCCCCAACTCCCAACTACACCCATTTTCCATTTTCCCACCCATCCAGATTAATTTTTCAACCAAAAACCTTGAAACCTACATTCACATCAAGTAGTGTACCCTACGTTTTTACAAACGCCTTGGCTATTTTAAGGTACGTAGTCTTTGTAAAAAACATATATTTACCACTTATGAAAGAAGAAAGGTAAATAAAATAAAAAGGGTATATAAATATAGCGCAGCTACAACGACCTACCTTCGTCAAATCATAGAGTATAGTCAGCTGCAAAACAAAACAAAAGGCAAATCATCACGACACGTACAATTCCAGTAGCACGATGGCGTCTCGACGCGTGGCGTCTTTTTCTCCCTCTTAACATCCCCCCATCTTCTATTACAATAATTCTACTCCCCTCTTTTCGCTCTTTAAAAATTCTAGCGTAGTCACATTTCTGCCAAGTTCACTTTTTGGTTCTTTTCACTCTGTTTACAAGTTTCCTTTTTCAATCTTCCTTTTCTCTTTTTACCCCTTTTTTTCACTAACCTTTTCTTCTTTCCGGGATTCTCCTTCTCTTTCCTACCCTCAACACACTTTTCACCCTTGTAGGCTTGCACAAAACCAACCTACCCATCCCCTTACTCCCCTTTTCTGCCCAGTATCCAACTTCTACAAACCAGATTCTTTTCTTGTGCTAACCTTCTCTTCCTCATGAAAATCTTCCTGACCGGCGTACACTTTGTCTCATAAAAAGGTCGCCATTACATCAACGTCATTGGCATGAGTTATTGTTTAGTAATGAGGAAAAATAAACTGATGGTAGAAAATCAAGTGATGAAAACTCACCTTGATAAAGAGTAAATAAAACTGTACAAAATTATCGTGCATATCTTCTCATATATTCTATCACCCTTAATCTAGTTTCCCTTGGAAAAAAATCACTATTTTGTTAATCAAATGACACATTCTTCAAATATAAATTTTAATTAAATTTATTAGGCTATTTAAAAAAAATAGATTTAAAAAAATATTTATGATTAAATTATTATTCATCCTTAAATTATGTTTTTTTATATAAACACCAACATTTAATCTTATTTATCATGCAAAATACTATATTTATACTTATTTCTTGGAAAAAAGTTTGATATTTTTTCGAACAATTACAAATTTTCAAAAGTCGTTTTTTAATAAAGAACTAGAATTAAAATCCTGGTGTTGCTGGTATGGTCATATAGGATAGAATAAAATGTTGGGTTGAATCCATCAATTCGTTTTACATCGACCTCAGTGGTCTTGGGGTAAAGTGCTCGCCTAAGGATCCGATGATCATGGGTTCAAGCCCAACCGAGGTCAACGGGTTTTTCTAGAGCGAAAAAAAATCTGTAGCACAACTTCTTTCCGAGGGGAAGTAAAACTCGTCGGTCCCATGTAGATTGTGGCATGTAAATGGACCCTGGAAGGCATGTGAAAATACCTTTTCAGGAAAAATGGGTAGGCTCTTTAGCTCTCGCTCATAGCAATTCTCGTGTACTGGAATAATCACTCTAATCACTTTAATACAATAAATAAAAACAAAATATAAAAAACACTAACCATTTCAGTTGTATCCCCTGGTGCATACAGACTGGCTGAGTAGGGTTAAGAAAATTGGAAGCCCCAGCTTTTTTTAGTTTTGGTACACATAAAACTTCAAGATACATCTTATGAAAATGTCAAAATTAAAATACTCACTTTACGTAAGAAAGTACATTATAGGTAGAATACAATTCACGATGGTGATATTACATTTCTTTAATCGGTTTTCTAGTGTAAATAAAGGTCACACACTCATTGGAAAACAAAGCCTTGAATATTAGGTTTTATTGAACTCAATACGGAGTAAGTTGATGTGTCCTACTCGTGTTTGTCTTCTGTTTTATTCTCCTTTTTGGTTTTATAAAAACAATTAGGCCGATATTTTAAAACCGTATTTGTGTTTTAATGGGTTTGTGACTTTTTTTTTTGTTTGTCACAGGGAAGTGGGAGTTCGTATTTCAGCCATGTGTATTGAGAGGGATTTTCCAACCCTCCTGGCATGCAAATGTTAGTCACTTTTATCTAGATTCTACTTACTTCTTCCTTACCCTAGTAGTGTAAATATGTAGATACAACCTAACGTGTGATAAACCCGTGGTGCAAGTAAGCATGTACGGAGAGTGATGTTTTTTATGTGTGAAACTGTACCTCCCTCGTCATGAAAAGTCTGTGTACTTGCAGTACCTTGCTAAGTACGTCGGGAAGGAGGAAGGAAGGCTAAAGGCTTGCTTGCTTTCGTATTGATTTTTGCTTCTTTTTTTTTTCCCCCACCCCCCACTGCCTCCTCTGTTTTCCCTAGCTCATGAATCAATGGGCTCAAGTCTCTTCCCTTATTCCTTCATCTCTACACATATTCCCCCTCCCTCTTCCCAATCTCTTGGCAGTTAAGAACGAGCCAAGGGGGTGAAAGGGGGTACAGAAGAAAAGGGTTGCATGGACCAGGGAAGGGTGAAGAGAAAGGATGGGGGGAAAAAATTGCGAATTGGTTAGCGTATGAAGAAAACAAGTCAAGATGTGGAGATACAGCGTGGAGGGTGGTATCCTGCAGAATCAGGGGATGATTTTGTTTTCAACCACGTCTTAGTGTCTTTTCAGGCTATTAATTATGCTAGTGGAATAGGAATTAAGATGATAAAAATTTGAGAGGAATTGTATTCGCATTTGCAAGGAGGGAGAGTGGAAACCATTTGGGAAAAACCACCACCATAACACTTAACCGAGATTCGAACCCCAATCTCCCTTCACCAGCAATACAGCAATACACGAGAAAGACGTGTTATATTATGTAACAAACTATGTGGTTTTAGCTTAATTTTATTTTACGTTGAATTAAATATTAGTTTAAATAGAAATATATAATTTTATTTAATGCCTAGGAGCAATTTAAAATAGCTAGCATTTTCAATATTTACTGTACGTTTAATTTCAAGGCACTTAAATCCTTTATTTAAGGGAAAGGGATCAGGAGTGTAACTAGAGGCTTGGGGGCCTTAGGGCAACAGATAATAATGGGGCCCTCCTTTTTTATGTTTTTCCCTCCCAACTCTAAATCCCACATTCCCACTTTATTTTAGTAAGTCTTGTTGATGTATGCTGTTGGGGGCCCTGGTGCACTGTCCCACTGTTTCGGTGACAGTTACGGCCCTGGAAAGGGATTGAGAAAGCTGTCAGGAAGAAGTCGGGGAGATATTTAAAAGTCACTAGAATTTTCTGATATTTTTTAAACACGAAGTAGAAAAGCAGAAACTAGTGTGAACTATTAGGTTTGACTCCAAATCATGCTAATTTGCAAAGAACACTAACTTAACATACCTGACTTTAATTGTTCTTGTGTCAAGAATTTAATATAAAACAGTAAAGATAGTGAGATATCTGTTTATAGCATTGTAAATATAAAATACATAAAATGTTATACTTTCGGGCTTAGATATATCCGGGGATTTCAAAACTTAAGAAATGTATATACATGTATATTATATATGATATAAGATTATTAATAAAAAAAATACCCCTTTGTCATCCCGAATTATAATGAATGATTAAAACATGTGTTTTAGTGTTTTTTATTTCGTGTTTTTAAGAAGTAGGGACAATGATATAATTAATTTATGTTTATTCTTCTTTTTTCTCTATAACTTGTGTTTGGGTTTGGGGAAGAGGGAGATGTATCACATACCAGGAAATTTTGAAAACTAGCACTCTTATGATGCTGTCTGAATAGTTTTAAGCGTCGCTTACTCTCTTATTTAACACTAACTAATCTGTATCTCGTGATATTTAATTAGTAAATATATAAGTGCTGGTGCTTGGTGATTAGTATAAGTGCGTTAGGATACTTTAAGCTAGTTTGTAAGTCATGCCATCAAATTGGTATGCCTATATCTCTTGATGTATTGGGTCAAACATACTGACCTAAATTAAATTGTCAGTTGTATGGTGGTATAATTCATATTCAGAAGATGGCTGTCAGATAAAACAAATGAAAACTGTATTATTCCACCTCGACAAGTCCTTGTATCCTGGGAGTCTTGTAAGACGGAGATGAGGACGCGTGTGTTATGAGTGGTTGCAGAAGATGACAGGGGGACGGTTTTTTTTATTTTTTATTTCCCTTCTATCCTTTCACGACAAAACCGGCGAACGTTCCTTGCTTTGTGACGATGTCTTTATTTTCAAGTTCACTTGCTGATGTTTTGAGAGGAAAATAAATACATATTCACAATATTATTTTCTCTAAGAACGGGGGAAAAATGAAGTATAAGATTTGGGAAGTTTTAGTAATTTTTAAAAAAAATACTACTAGGTAGAACATAAATAGACAATAGTGAAGACATTTGTACTTAAATTACATTTTAGAATTTAAAGTTTTTTTCACTGTTACACTGGTTATATTGTTCCATGATCAATAGACTAACTTAAACGAAAATTGCAACATTACAGACCTAACATTAAGATTCAAAATTGCAATATATTTGCAATAGGACTAACACATACACAGGAATATTTACTCACAAGCTAACTTAATCCAGGAAAGCGGTATTCGTGTACCAGAACAGACACAAGTATTGACCGAAACTTAATTAAATACCACCTTAAATGGTAAGTTTTCTTATTGGTATCGATAAGCGAGAAGGTTTTTTCGTAAACAGGGAAATATATTTCTGGGTGTTTCACTTTAAATGTTGTTTTAGCCTAGATAAGTTTAAATGTATTTTTTGTCTTGTCTTATTTTGTTAAGTGTCCCTTACAAACATTCGCAATAAATCAACAATTAAATTAATCCAAAGCTGTAAGTTAAGAAGTACCAACCTATAATACGTGAAGAGCTGATTGCCTGCCAAAAGGGGCATATTTCACCTTGCCTGCTGGAGTGGCCTAAACCACCCCCTACCGACCCTTCAGTATAGACAAACACAGCGAGTGAATGGTATATAGGTTATCCAGCTTAGGAGTGTTGGTAATTGACAGCTTGCAAACGTTACCAGATAAATCTCCATGTATCTCTACGCCAAACCACATGATCTGCAAAACCATATGTTACTTATATAAGTACACAAACAGAGTTTTATTATTTGTTTTATATGTTAGTTTACAAGACGAGTGTGTATTTAGGGTTATTACATTTTTGCTAAGACAATAACCATTTGGATGTTTCTTTTATTTGGCAAGTAGCTTTGTAGTTAGCTTAAAATTATTTCAATACGAGAGTTTGTAGAAGGTTGACTTTATTTAAAAAAACAAACAAAGATGGTGGGTGCACCAACGAAACTAATCTGGCTGGTGGCTAATCACGTGTTAACAACTGGTATTCATTACATCATTTGTTCGCAGAAATTAAACTACATAGTTTGACACTAATATTTTGCATGGCGTTTTCTCTGATTAATTAAAATAATTTATTTATGTTATACATTTTCATGGACAGTTTAAACATATAAACTGTTAATATTATACTTTTTAATTCATTATTCACTACACTATTTATCTAATGTTACCACAACTACGTAAAAAAAGGTATTTATATTAATATATTTTGTTATTTAAACTACTCATGAAAAAGCACATTATTTCCAAATAGTGTTAACATTAGTGACTTTCAACCAATGTTTACAATAAAAATCTTCCGCTAGCTGTCAGTTTCCACCACTACTACGCTGGATATCCTATACCAATCCTTTCAAAGAGATCCTGCAAACCAAAAAAAGGAATCGATCTCAGGTCCATTGACTGGAGATGAGTTGTATCTCATGTATACATTCCAACGATTAAAATACGTGCAAAAGGCTTCAACATGAGTCGAACCCTCATTCCAGCTTGTGTGTTTTTCTCTCCCCTTCACTGCATAGAGAAGTAAAAATTGCAGTGGAGTTGTAACGAAGAGAGGCGGCAGGAGAGAGTAAATGCCTGCTACTAGGGTACATCATTCACTAAGCCCAAAGCTACGTAGGTAAATAAGCCTAGTGGCTTTCTGTACTTCTAGTATTCTCATTTTATTTTACCTAGCAGTAGTTTCAACTTCGATAATGATGAGAACTATATAGATGATGATTATGGTAATGATGATGGGTTCAATGGAAATGCGGCTTTCAGGGGTTGAATGCTCCTGTAGAGTTCCTTTCATTCGAGCTTTTGACCACCATTGATTGCTGTATGCATTGATATCTCATCAACTGTAGAGATAGGAGACCGACTTTTATTTTTCCAAGAACTACTCTGACAGCTCTTAATTTACCACGAGTATTGTGATGTTTGAACACATTGTTCATTTTTGAACGGACCAGTCATCCACATTAGTGGTCATCTGGTCTAAGGTGTCAGTTTTGAAATACACTGAATTTTGTGGTGATGGAGAGGATCAGGCTCAAATCCAGGCGCCGGGTGTAGTGAGGTTTTTTTTACGTCTCTAAATGTTTATTCCTCTTTCTCTTAGCTCAAATGCAAGGTACCACTAAACTCTACCCTTTTCCCTTCAAACTAATATAATTTACTAGTCAGGACGGGTAGTAAGATGCAGAACATAGAGGGTAATACAAATAACATTAATATTGCAATATAGAAGCATTACTTCATTCAAGAACATATGTTTGTCTGTTTTGAATCTTGAGTCGTTGCCTCTAAATAAAACGGACGCTATGGAGAAATAGTTGTGTAAAGCTAATTTTCCCTAACGGTCATCTTTCTTAACATCTGCTCCTCACCAATAGTTCACAGCTAATGACTTCCACCACCCACAATCACCAAAGCATATGTCGTAGACAGTACCAGAACACCTTGGGCTGTGACCTCAAGTGTGAACGAAAGCAGGGCGGCCAAGCACATGGAAAACCGGGAGAGCCAGGAAAGCACAGTTCATCTATTGTGTTCGGAAAGACAGAGGAGAATACAAGGAATTTAACTAAAATTCGGAATTATTTGTGAATTTAAAACAACTGCAAGCTTTAAATAGTGTTTTCCTTACACAGAACAAACTCAACGAATTGAAGAACTAAGCAAGCTTATTCGAACACATATCTTATACCGCCCTTCTCCCTTGATACATTTGGTTGCATATATTTTCCCATCACGCTCAATAATACTGTTTTTTAATCATCAATTACAGGACTTAAAACCATTCAATTTTATGAAAAATAAAATTTAATCATTTTATATTTCAATCTTAGCTGTATGATAAAATTTAGAACTCCTTCTGGAAAGCTTTGACAACACAGGGCATTCTGTAATAGGAAAACGGTAGCAACCCTTAAAAAACAACCAAAAAGTATCTAACGTATTTGCTAGGTGCTATGTTAGAATAGAGGTTGGGAGGGAGAAGGAGGGTGGCAGAGAAGGGGGGGAGGAGACATACGCTAGCAAAGTCCCATACATGCGTGCACCGGAGTATGTGCCATATGTCTTACTATGAACCGGTAAGTTTCTCACATTCTATTGTTTGTATTATCAGTGAGAGAAAAAGGGGATGGTCGTTTTACGTTTGCTTGTAACGGACTTACAACCTGGTGTTAGTATCATTAAGAAGGGGGGGTGAGGGGGTGAACTATGAGAAGACGTTTTGACTTCCCACTGGCATATGGTGAGTGAGGGTAAAACCTCTCAACCTTGGACGTCATGCTTACTTAAGTTTGCTATATGTTTTATTATCTGTTGCTTCCAAACGGTTGTAAGTTTCTTTAAGTTTGTTTCTCACTTAATTAAAAATACTAGTAGTCTTACACATGCAAAAAAAATCGCCTCAGTCAACTTTCTTGTTTATATAAATCACAAATCTGGTACCACTTTCTTCTAATGACATGAGGAAACCTGACATAATGGCATCACTGACTATCGTAAGTGCTAATATACAGATGCTTTTTTATTCCTTAATGTTACTATCGGATAAAGCAACTAACATAGTACATAAAGGTTCAGTAAAATGAAAGAGACTGTCAAATACTTTAACTATAAAACTACGGTATAAGGATTTGGAGGGCGAATACTTCCAGTAGTGACTATCGATGATAAGCTATCCAGGGGAGTGAGCTGGGAGAGTAAATTTATTCTCCTATCGGTTTATAATTATAATATTATTTATCCAATCTAATAGGGGACAAATTAGGCGGGTAAATGAATAAATACTTTATTGTTAAATTCTAATTATTACAATTGAATGGAGTTGATCCCTAAATTACAATTTTCAAAGTAAAGTGTAATATACATTTAGACAAAGGCAATAGTCTCGTCTTGTTTGGCTTATCGGTGATGAGAAACGTAAAGTTTCAAATTTTGGCCAGGTGTGCCAATATGAATTTCCCCTATTTCTTGAATGGTATCGTGTATTAATCACAACTTGTGAATGTGTGGAATGCCAGGCCTCCCTCCACCATGGTTCGTATCCCACGTTAAACTGTAGGTCCTCCATTTCATCTCACAATCACCCTACCATTACACATTAGCATAAGTGCGTATAACCCGAACGGGTAGTAAGACGTGGTGCTGATAATAATAGTAATTGAATGGTTTCCCACTCTCATTCCATGCAAATGCTTGGTAGACTTCCTCCAAATTCAACCTACCACATCCTTACTCCCATTAGATATAAGGATATAACGTATGGAACGAAGTGGAAATATAGTTTTAGGTGGCTCGTTTTTTGCCAAAGGGGTTTTAATGGACAAAATTGAATGAGCGCGTGCTAATCTTGAAATGTGCTATCATCAAGAGCAGTTTTCTTGCCAAGTCACTTTGTGGGGGAAGTTGGCCATATTGTCTGAGGGACGTGATCTTGCGTGTGGAAAGCAATTTATTTTTTTTCAGGGGAGGAAAAAAGAATGAGTGGGTGCTCTTTTGCACCGATACTTTCTTAGTGATTGTGTTTTGTTCGAAGGACCCCAATAGTGTTTATTTAGGCTCAATCATAGTATTCCGGTTTATTTGCGGTGCGTGTGGGGATTTGTAAAGGGAGGGAAGATGTGTTCAAGGTAATATGGTGTGTCTTTTTTGAATGAGTGGGTAAGATGGCTGACTACCGCTATAAGATACACACACTAGTTTTACTCCTGGGAACTATCATATCTTGGGGTTTGCATTATGTGTATCTTTCTCAAATATTATAGCTCTCAGTGATAATATTAAGTATTGATGTCTTAGGTTAAGTTAGAGTGTAAGTTTATATGCCTGTGTGCCTTTATCTTGTTACCAGAGATTACAGTTCATAGTGATAGTTCTTGATGTCCAGTGGTAGATGTAACTTTTATGGTAGCTAGTCGTCCGTAAAATTAATTCATATTGACCTTAACAGCAGCTCTAAGAATATAACCTTTTACTTAGGAATCACAGTTTAATCCCAAAAACTAAAATTGCACATAAAATTAGGGTGAAGCTATAGTTTAGCCCCTTGGTATGTACGTGATTTTGGGTCACCCTGTTTTATCCCTTTATTACCCCCTTGTTCTCTCTGCAAGTGGTTCATATACTGCATCCATGCAAGTACTTAAAGCGGTCAACTTGGAGCCAGCAGGGGCATTTATGAGTCTTTGTGGTGGTACCACTGGAAGGGTAGGAATTAATTGTAGACATATATCGTTATACCATGGCAAAGTATTGAATTGAGCTTAGGGAAAGGGTAGATCTCTATGTATCAACAGCAACGATGCACTTTTATACATGGAAGAAAAAGTAAGCCAATTTGACATGCTATATTTATTCGAAATATTTTATGGAAATTGAAAAAATAAAAACTTTTTGGAATACTTTTGAAAAACTAACCTCCCTGACATTGCAAAAAATAACTTTAAAAATAAATAGATTCCAAATGGAGCTCTGTTCATAGAATAAAGTTTGAAATAAACACTTATTTTTTTTCATTTTTTAGAAGCAAATTTGAATTTTCTAGACTTGCCCTTTTTTATAGTCGTTTTCTTGAATAAGTATTTTGTTTCAATAAACTAAACAATTAAATCTAAGCTAGACTAAAAATTAGGCTGTTTTTTGTTTACTTTCTCATTTTTTTTTCAATACTAGCCCCGGAAAACACAACATAATATAAATTAAAGCTGGTAGAAATTGGTATTTCTTATTTCTGACGGGAATTTTTTTTTTTAGCTCACCAGAATATGAGTATGAACAAATATAGAAATATCCTCTTCATTGTTTAAAAGAAGGTCGAGTTGTGATTCCAGCTGGAAGTGCTAAGATTGATTTTCCTAATTAATCTCCCATTTTCTTCAGAAGCAAATTAGGGTATACTTTCTCTAAATTTTATAGTTCTCGCCTATACTCTAGTAGGGTAAATATGTGGCTAATCCACACATGTAATTAGACGCAGGGCACGGGAACAAAAGTGATGCCTTTACATAAAATTCAGTAAGCATGCAATGCGTATAGCTAGAATGGGTAGTAAGACGTGGTGCTAAAAAAGAAAAAGTAAGCATTCAATATAAAATACATTTGAATATCTTAATAAGATACAAATAATATATTTTTAAATAAATAGATTAAGTTTCTTTAATACATTTTTAAACACTTTTATATTAAGACCAACGTATTTTTTTAAATTTTAGGTTGATGACAAATTATTTTGTATTCTGGTATTTTGCTTAAATATAATATACAAGTCATCCAATTAATTTTCTTATTTCAATCAAAGACATCATGGAAAAATATTTCTAAACAAGAAATTTAAATTAATAAGGATGGAATGTAGAAAAAATATAAATATAAATAAAGACAGGTTCTTTATTTTAAGACAAACTTTTTCATTTCTTATTTTTTTCCTAGCTACAGTGATATCTTAAAGAAGTTATTTTGAAAAGGGTTGGAAGTGTCACAAAACAAGACGAGTACAGGAGAGGGTAAAAAAAAAAAAAGAACACATCCATGGGATTTCTCTGAAAATCTTAAAGGGGTT
>CABFWB010000099.1:396296-430213 GCA_902151455.1 Timema bartmani
TTTTTTTTTTTCAAAATAAATATTCATCTACAATTTTAAGGGATGTTATTTAGCTCCATGCTGTATTTTAATTCATGTTTGCCACAAAACTATAAAGGATAAGATACTTATTAATTTCAAGCCTAGCTACAAAAAAATGGTTCTTTTTTTAATTTCTACCAGTAGCAAAACGAAATTAAAATATAAGATATTTTAAAATGTAAGCCTATGCAGTTCCAGAATTTTTTTTCCTAGTTTATAAATGTGTTTTATGTGTGTGTGGCTAAAGGGATTCATCAACAATTAAGGACATTTTGAAAATTCTAATAATATAATTAATTTTTTCACAGCATCTTACCACTTGTCAGCGTTTCACGCATTTTAAATTACAGTAATGAGGTAGGGAAGAGGAATATATAATTTAGAGGAAATGTACTCAAGTTAACGTGGAAGGAGAGAGAGAGAGAGATCGTGAAAACTCCCTCAGTACACCTGGCCAGGATTCGAATCCTGACCTCTCCGCTATCGACAAACTAGATCAAATAAGACTGACGTTTAGTCCACGTGAACAACGGCGTGGGCTTTAAAACTTGTACATGATTAAAATTGTCAAATTGGAGCACCCTCAATAAGTAGTAGATGGTAGCCTCTTAAAACCACCCTTAGAGGAGGGTTGAATCTCATATAGATTCCCGTCCTTTGATCCAGAGCACTATTGCATCCTGACCTGGTCTCAATGTAATTTTCTAGGGCAATACCCCCTTTCCCTTTTACCCCATTTATCCACCCTCCCCCATCCTAAACCCTTCTGATCGCATCAGACGGCCATGATGCACTCTTATCTTCCCCCCTTTACCCCCTTAGCACACGAAAGGGGTGGGAAGGGGGAAAGAAGCCAAGGAACAAAAGATACTTCCCTTCATCAGAGTGAAGGGGGGGGGNGACACGAGATAGAAAATTTGTTCGTTTTAGAAACTTTTCCTTTGAAGGACGCCAGCTGATGAGAAGTATCCTTACGCTGCTGTATTTATTATGGTAACGGCAGTTCTGAAATATCAAATAAACACAATTTTATTAATTTGGCTGAGGTATTTAACTTGTACTTTCTGAACCGAATATTTATATCAACACACGACTTAAAAATCTAACTTAAAACAAAACCAGACACAACACCCATCCCCCGGCCAGTAATTGCTCAGTGTGAAAGGGAAAACTTACAACTCATTCATGATAGATTTTTCGGTTATGCCATGAATTGAACCCTGAATTTTTATCTGAGTAGACAGACGTGCTATTGACTGAGATAATTTGTTGGACTGGTGGGGAAAAAAGATCTGACGTATTCATCCTTATCAACAATGCTAAAAGTATATGCTTTCATGTCTTGATACGAATCATTCTTTCTGAAGTTGTCACTTATGACCTCTGTTGTCAGGTTTGCTGTAACAATTTTTACAAGATACATATAACTACTCAAATATGTGACCACGTGGTATTGCACTTGACAACCCATAGGCGACAGGGTGGGTGGGTTCAAATCTCTTCAAGGGTACTCTGGGAGAAGGTGGTGTTCTTCATGTAGTTAATTTTATCCTATTTCATGCTGATGCTATGTATTGATGGTAAGTGGTAACATGGTCTCAGACGTTAGACTCTCAAGATAATTGATTGGTTTTGACAAAAAAAGGTTGGGTTTTGAATCCCAGTCTGGAGTAATGAGATTTTTTTTCCTAAATAGTATCAAACTCTCCTTTCACGGAAATGTATCCCTTGCACTAAATGGTAAAATTCTCATTCTAGCCCATGAATATAAATATACAAATGAGAAACAAGTGAAAAATTCTCTAGACACAGAATGACCCTGGATAAAAATAAATCCACCCCATCTCATTCTCCATCCGCGCTATCCGTGCACTTACATTAATGAGAAAGGTAAGAAGAAGGTGGAATTTAAAGAAAAAGCTACAATCGTTTGGGTGTAGGAAGATTGGGAAGTCATTCGGGGGGAAAAAAATACACCCTGCAGGGATTCGAGCCCCAACCTTTTCCGTCTTCGCTAAGCCAAACTATAAATGAGCCTTACATTCTGTCCACTCTCTCGCCAACGTGGATAATGCTGGATGGATGAGTGGTCCAGGTATTGGATAGTACTGGGTTCACCTCCCGTGTGTTTTTCTCAGTATTATCTTAAAACCAGGTCACGTCTCAGAAAGGGTCTATTTTCTTAAGAGATGAGTGTACGGTGGCTGTGCCTTGTAGCGGCTTATAGCTAGTCTGATGATCAGACTGAATGATTCATGATAGCATCATGACTACTATGACGTATTCTGCTAAAAGGGATAAGGGGGGGGGGGCTGAACGGAAAAATAAGGGGGAAGGGGTGTACGTCCGTAACTTCGTCACAATATTCTTAGACATCTCAACCCTCCCATAAAATTACGTCCCTCAACCCACCCCTTTTTGATCGATTTTGAAAACAGGGGGAGGGTGGAGGGGGGAGATTTTTTTTTTTCATTCTCTATTCGGCAACATTGGGTAAAATGCTTGCCGTAGATGCAACTTTGGTGGAAGGAGGTTAAGGGTGGTGATGATGCATGTCCGCCCTCCTATCCCCTCCTAAACCTAACAATGAACAAAAAGAGAGGGTGATCGGAAAGGCCTCTTGTTGCTTACATATGGAAATAGGGCACGTGTTCTTGTCCAAGGGGGTATCTTACCCCCCTCAGTCCCCCTTTGCCATGATTTCAAGATGGCCGACTACTTTCTGTGAGTAAGATCATACATAGTAGATAGAAAAACCCAAGCTGATTTTTTTGTTTAAATGTGTTTGATCACAGAAGGCTTTTTTTTTTTTATTATTTTGCTAAAGGATGGTAAAGAAAGAGATAAAAAAGGAGGGAAGCTGCATTTGCTTTTCATGACGTCACAAAGTTGATAAAATTGCAGGCTGAAGTAAAGTTAGTACTAGATTTGAAGGAACGGTGGGAGGGGGTGAAGTTAGGAAATTATTTGCCTTGTGGGTATATTTTCTTATCCCAGGACACACATACACACACCAACACACATGCAACTGGAAAGTGTGTGAATGGGGGTTATGGTTAGGTTTTTTTAGGGTGTAGTAGGGCTAAGTGAAAGTTCCTCTCTTTCTCTCTGAAAAAGGGAGGGAATTTTTGTTGTTTGAATACTACTATTATGGTGGGACTTTGTTTTGTCATGACAAAGATGAAAATTGGTAACTTAAAGAGCCAGATGTTGGGTTTTATATTGGTGATTAGGGGTGGGGTGGCTCTCGTGGTGAATTTTGGGGGGAAACGAGAGGCTTCAGTTAGATCTTATTCCTTGCTTTCGTTCATTATTTTCCTTGCCCCATTAGGACACAGTCACGCGATTCAAAAGAGTGCTTCAACATCGCACCATAGTTTAAGAGATATTATTTTGAAAATTTGTAATGTTTTAAATCTAATATTGATATAATCACTGCGCATTCGACATAGCTTACGCTATAGATCTATATCCTTGTGCATGTTTTCGTCATGTTACCAAGATATTATAACTCCTGATGACATAGTTGGGGGTTGCTCTCATTTACTATATTAATATTGTTGATCTCAGGGTTCTTGGGTTAAGGTACTTGCCTCAGGACCCGATGATTATGGGTTCAAACCTAGCTGGAGTTGACGGATTTTTCTAGAGTGATAAAAAATTAGTAGCATAACTTCCTTTGAAGGGGAAGTAAAGCCATCGGCCCCATGTCGATTGTGGCATGTAAAATAACCCTGGAAGGTATGTTAAAATACCTTTCTCTACAAAATTGGTATTCACTTTCGCTCTCACTCATGTTAATTCTCGTGTGCTAATAATATAATCAGTTGGTAAAGAAAGTGCACGTTAAATACCTCAAATGAATAAATATAGACTAGTTTTTAAGTCATGTGTGGATATATACAACTGCCAGTAGATACCAAAATAAAGATGACCTTCTGGGTGGAAGTAGTAGTGAATTATCTTCTTCTCTCACTCTTTCTTTAAGATACTACGTGAGCATTATTTGATCTTGTGAATAGTTCGTGGTCTGTGTGAGCTAGCGTTAACTCCGTCAGCTGTCCTTACAGACTGGGGCTTGCTTACACGCTCTCTTACGTCATATATAAGGGGGGGAGACAAGTCTAAGTCATATAGGGGGATAGGAAGGGGGGTAAAGAAACAACAAAGAATACTTGCATTGAGAAAAGCTTAGGACATAGAAAAAGGAATTGGTTTCGATGTTTTGGGGGAGGGGAAGAGGGAGAGAGGGAGAATAGAATACGCTGTAAGAGGTGAAATAAGAGTGAGAAGGAGATAAGGGATGAAAAGAAACCTCCTCCACCCCCCCCTCCCTTCCCAACCAAAGCAAGCTTCTATTTGAATCAAGGGTGAGTTTCTTGTGCAGAAAAAAGAGTGACGCGTGATAGGCACGCGTTGATTTGAGTCCCCGTTCTCCCCTTCACAACTTTAGATCTTTCACAATAACCGTTCGTTACCTTCTCTCTCTCTCTCTCTCTCTCTCTACATACCCATTTAAAAATATATATTTATCTCTCTCTCTCTCTCTCTCTCTACATACCCATTTAAACATATATATTTACTCCCCTTCTTTTCTTACCCTTTTCTTTTATCTAATCCCTCGTTGTATTCATCAAGACCTCCTTTACTGTTTTTGAAAAATAAAATAAAAAACATCTCTTCTCGTCTCAATCTCTTGTCCAAACCTCCTTTGCTATTAGTTCGGCGGTGACGCATGTGAAGTGTCGTCTTATATCCCCCCTTCCCCTCTCTTACAAACCATGTCTCAGCGTCATAAGGAATACGTAGAGAACTCCTTACGTCATGAGACCAGCTGTGAAGCGTTTCCCCTACCTCCCCTCTTAATATCCTCGCTCGCTCCCTTCCTTGACACACCTGTGACGAAGACATTGAACTCCAAACACGTTCTTCTGTTTAGGAAAAAGAAAAGATCGCTATCTTTTCCCCCTACTGCAAGGTCAGATCACTTCCTTAGCTCCTCTACCTCAGACAATGCGTCTTGTTGCACCCATTCTTACGTCACGGTTGTTTATTTATTTATTTTTTATTAGTAGTGACGTTTGGGCTCCCTTCCCTTTTTTTTTACATTAGCTATTTATTCTCGTAGACAGAAAACAAGACAAGACTGATGTCTTTGTACGTGGGCGGATGCAACCATTATTGACTCTAATTAGGAATCGAAGTTATGAACTCTCCATCCATCTTGAAATATAACAAGTTTACTTACATTGTCACCACTATGGTGTAGCTTATAAGATGGTGCCATAATGTAATCAGTCAAGGTAAGACAACTACCTTGCTTGGTTCCACTTTAGTCCAGCCTATAGATAGGGCCATAGTGTAGAGCAATATAGTCCAACTTTTTTACACCCCAAGGGAGAGATCTATCAGTTTTCACCATGGGCCAAAAATATATTTAGTAATCGACCATGGGCGTAGGGAGAATTTAATTTTGGGAAGGTGGCTAGAAATCGTAGTTTATAACAGGATTTTAAGACTTAATAATATAGCCTAATAAATAAGAATATTCCTATTATATACAGTAGAGGTTGCACTTTATTTATGCGAGGGAGAGGGGGCAAGAAACCAAATTTGTTTTAAAGACTTTCTATATACCCCCCTCCCCCACATACTTCTCTAAAGTTAAGGTTAGAAAATTGGATGGTCCTAGAAGCTATTTGAAGGGGTCCTTGTTTGGAGAATTTTTGAAAAATTATACTATTTTAAAAGTTATTTAGGATAGTGTTCCCTCGAAATTTTTTGAAATTTGGATACTCCCACAGACTATTTGAATTAGCCAAATTTTGAAATTTGGATGCCTTTAAAACTATTTTAAGTAGTGTTCATCCAGATTATTTTTATAAATTAGATTCTCTAAAGCATTTAAAGTGATCTCCCAGAATTCTTTGAAATTTGCACGGCTCTAGAAGCTATTTGAAGTGTTCTTCCCCCAGAAATTTTTTGAAAATTGGATGACTTGGAATCTTTGCCTGAAATTAAAAAAACAACAACTTGATATTGTTAGAAGCTATTGAAAGTGGTCTTCCATCAACACATTTTTGAAAATTGAATTATTTTAGAAGCTACTTGGCGTGGTCACCTCCAGTATTTTTGCTTTAATTCAATTCCTCTATAAGCCATCTTAGAGTTATATTCACCTGGAAAACATTTGAAGCTTAAATACCTCTGTAAAATATTAGGACTGGTTTCTCCCCGGCAAATTGTTGAAAAGTGAATGCCTCTAAAAGTTATTTAAAATTTGATATAAGACCAACTTTAAGCTTCATATTAAAATCTTCGGAAAAATTTCGGAGGAAGGAGTGAAAGGGCTGGTTGAACCCGATTAGCCCCCTCCCTTAAACAATGATTTTCCTCATCAATTGAATATAGGCCTACAAAGAACATTTATTAAAAAAGTTCAATAATTGTATGATAAATTGTATTTGTATTCTGGTTGGTAGAATCTTTCAAATTATAATGTTTTTTTATTAATATCTCAAAAATGTATTATTAAATATGCACACACACACACACGCACGCACGCGCACACACTTTGAGAAAACAACTTACCATTAACAATTTATACTTATTTTTATTCATAAAATAAATACGAAATAAATTACAGTCATAGCCTTTTTAACAAAAATATATTAGTTTGACTCATTAGATATTTCACATTGGTCACTAAAGGTTTTTGTTACCCGGCTTGGTTCCGCTATAAACTAACTTATATGGTGGCTTTCACATCACGATAAAAATAAATAATTCACTGGAGCACATTTCTTTACTTTTGTTAAATTTTCTTGAACCTCTCAAGTACGCCAGTTGAACCTCTAATTCCAACTGCAGTCACCTCTGAAGTAGGCGTCAAAGGACGCAAATCACAATTTGTCAAGTAAATGACCACTTTAACCACTTTTATACCTTGCCCACTTTCCCGACAAACTAAACGCCGCTTTTTCAACAACAAAAAATCTCTCTTTTGAATGTGAAGAACGTGTCACCTTTACACACGACAACTTTCCAAACTAAATATTAATGGTCTATCCGCCCCCACACAACCCCCCGGAAACTGTCTACTCTACTTGAGACAAGTTACGTGAGGACATTATATAGTTTTCTTAGCTCGTGTCCGATAATGGGGTGGAAAATGTAAGCTTTTACCCCCCACCCCACTACCAACCCTGGGTTCTCCCTAGCTTAGCCCACAATGCTCGCCATTGATCTGCAATGTCTATGGAGGGCTGTTTTTTTTATTTGAAACTTCTAACTTCTTAAGAAGTTGTTTAAATAATGTCACAATAGAATTACTTGAGGCTAAGTCCACAAAAATCATGCCCGCATAAAGATCGGATATTTAAAGAACAACTTTTATTCTTTTCAAATTAGAAGAATAAGAGTTTTAGGTGTCAAAATTTTACTATTGGAAATTAAAAATTGAGTAATATATAGGCCTGAAGGATTTTAGTTACGAAAAAGTATATTAACTTATGAAAAACGTACTTTGATAGAAAACTGTGCTATGATATGTCATTGAGCGTAATTAAAAAATATACTTAATATTAAAAGCCAAATTATGGTTTACATGCCTCTGTCCTTGGCAGTCAATGTTTGGATATTTTAGCTTTGAATAGAGCTACCATATTCGGATCCTGCAAAATGAGTACATTCTAAAAACGGAGACCAAGGGGGAGTATCAATTTTTACTTTCTCATATCAAGATCGTGAACATTTTCTAACTCTATATTATGACTTTTTACGTTTTATGTGTGTCCGAATCCAATATATGTATTTAATAAGTGTATCTAACAATTCTGTATGTCTTCTTATCTCCTCTCTGTCTCTGACCGCAGATATTAAAAAGTTAGATGGATGCCTTCTAAAAATTGATACCTAGATGTTATAAGGCAATAACTGGAACGTGATTATTTTTATTTTGAACTTAGACCTCAAATTCAGGGTAGTTAGCTATATAAGGATTTTTTTTTAGTTCAAAATCTTTCAAAAATGGTTATAACAACTTGACTCAAAATGAATATAAAGGGAGTGTTTTAACTCCCAAATAATAATGCATTTTGATTTTTTGATTAAAAAATCGTCAAAGGGTATCTGACTGATGAGTGATTATTGAAAATTCAAAATATTTTGAAAATAGCTATATAGCAATTTTGTTTAAAATGTTTATCTGGGGAGTGTTTGACTTGGCAAATAGAACTTTATACTTGTTTTTCGGGAAAAAAAATCGTTTAAGGGAAGTTTACAAGTGACTCCCTCTATCCAAAATTTGCATCATGAAAAAAGGAAAAGAATCTAGTGACTTAGTTCAAAATGGGTATCTGTTGAAATTTTTAAAATACATATAATTATATAGGCCTAAGTATTTTTCTAAATAAATTCCTTTCATAGTAGTTTACGAATGATTGATTTTTTAAAAATTTGAATTGTTTTGAAAATAGATCAAACGATTGATTATGTGTTTGTTTTTATGAGAAAAACTTAACGGTGGTTAATGGAAAACCTATTTTGAAAATATTTTCTTCTACACTATGAGAAACAATATGAGAAAGTTTTTAATGTGATTGTCTCTGGCCATCTATTTTTTTTAGTTCCTATTAATGAGAGTGAAAATATCACATAAATTGCATAGCTTAGTATTCATAAATGGTGGCCACAGTCAGGGAATTTAAAACTTCCAGACAAACGAGGAAAATACCAGGGAATTATATTCAATTTGGAATATTTAGTATTTTTGGCTATCTAGATTAGAGAAATTTCTTAATTGCACCCTATTCAAACACGGTTCTTAGTCAGTACCTAGCTTTAACATATAAAATAGGTAGCTTAATTAGACTATTATAAAATTCACTAAATAAGGATCAATAATAGTTTTATTAATATAGATAATATTAATCAATCAAAAATAATATTATGACTTATTCCTGACTTCACCCAACCAGATTTTGTTTTAAATACAATAATAATTTATAAAAAGTTTCAATAAGAATTTCGATAAGTAAAAAGTGAGTACGCTGTCTAACACCTTAAAGAGAGTTAAAGTATGTTTGGTGGTCCCAGGCTCGAAGCTGGGTGATAAATGATTGGATCTATAAGCATCGAAGGGGATGGATTAATGGTTGTGTTTATAAGCCTCAAAGTGGGGTGCTCAATTATTGGTTTTAATAACCTTGAAGGAAAAGTTAGGTTTTATAAGCCTCAAAGTAGGGTACATAATTATTGGTATCGGTGTGAGGAAGTTATTCATTGGTCTTACAAGCCTCGAAGTGGGGTAGTTAATTACGTGTTTTAAAAGGAATAGAGAAGGTATTTTTCGTCTAAGATTTAAGATTATTAATGAGCTCTGAAATACTTTTATTCCCTCCATCTTCTTATAAGACCCAAGAAAACCTAGTAGCTAAGCCCAACAGAGCTAGAACCAATATACTTAGTTGTAGGTTCTACCACGGTCAAATCACTCTAAGCTACTATTGCTCATAATCTCCAGGTTTACTCCTGTTTGCTTCCTGGGGCAGCCCAACTTCTCACACACGAGATACGAGGTTGTTGCAGCCTAGCTACCTTCATCCCAAGCTGCTAGCTTAAAAGCTACAACCAAGTGAATTCAAGCAATTTAAACTGCTTTAATGTTAGTAAATTAAATATGGGTCTAGGCCACAAGCTGTGGTCTAGGCATAATTTATTGCACGCTAAAACCGTGTGAAGTTAAGACATGTAAACTGCGTTTTTGCTTGGTAAATAAAGTACAGGCTTGCACCTAATTTATTGCAAGCTAAATCCGTGTGAAGTTAAGAAATGTAAACTGCGTTTTTGCTTGGTAAATAAAGTACAGGCCTGCACCTAATTTATTGCAAGCTAAATCCATGTGAAGTTAAGACATGTAAATTGCGTTTTTGCTTGGTAAATAAAGTACAAGCCAACATCTAATTTATTGCAAGCTAAATCCGTGTGAAGTTAAGACATGTAAACTGCGTTTTTGCTTGGTAAATAAAGTACAGGCCTGCACCTAATTTATTGCAAGCTACAAACGGGTGTGGTTCTTGCTAGGTAAACGAAGTGGGGACACACATCTAATTTATTGCAAGTTCAATTAAGATAAAAGAAGGGCTGAAGAGCGTGTATGCAGACGGAGTTTGGTGGGAGTGGGGTAGGACTTGAGGGATCTAAAGAACACATTTCAAGCCCCTAAAGAGGAAGACAATACACCTATGTTTGAGGGCAGGTGTGCCGCCGATTGCTAAGACCAGCACGTTTCATTGTAGAGGCAGGGGGACAAGGGTGGTGGTAGTAGAGGGGGCTATGCGGGCCACGCTTTGAGTGTTCTTAGAGGGACGCGTGCTATATGTGTGTATGTGTGTGTGTGTGTTGTTATTAAATACCAGGTGGT
This sequence comes from Timema bartmani, assembly GCA_902151455.1. Taxonomy (NCBI): domain Eukaryota; kingdom Metazoa; phylum Arthropoda; class Insecta; order Phasmatodea; family Timematidae; genus Timema; species Timema bartmani. The sequence goes on from CABFWB010000099.1 coordinate 406,741, forward strand.
TTCTCTCTACCTAGTCAGGGCTGTTTTATCTGCTCTTTATTCAAACGCTAGCTGACGCTACGTTGAAGAACTTTAAGGGGGGGCCCTTATGATTGTAAGACTGTAAGTTATGTGCAGAAGACTCGCTCAGACTGAATAATACTTTATATTTGGTTTTAAAGAAATATAAACGAGGCCATTGGTGTCATAAACATTCTACTAATATAAAAGTAATAATCTACAAGGGGGAAAAACAAATGAATCTAAGGTAATTAATAAGGCATGACCCGCATTGTTAGGCACGTGGTCTAAAAATAAGGCTCATATAGTCTGGTTTGCTGACGATGGAGAAGGTCAGGGTTTTAAATCCTGGACGAGTGTATTGAAGGTGATTTTACCTAACAGGTTTCTCACTCTCCTCCCATTCAAATGGGGAAACAATTTCTCTAAATTCAATTATCTTTATACACCGGTGGCCACATGGTCTAAAGCGTCACTATCTCAATTGTTTATACTATCAATCACGGGAATATTAGGGTTCAAATCTCAGTCGGGTGTACTGAGGGTATTTTTTCCTAAATGGTTTTTTACTCTTCCTCCACAAAAATGCGGGTATACTTCCTTTAAATTCAACCTTTTTAATCACTAATACTCTAGCGTAATTAGTACAGAGGTGTATGACCCAAACGGGTAGTAAGACGTTATACTGAAAAAAATATCTTACTCGTCTCTACTCCACTAGTGTTATTAAATGTGGTTAGCTTAGATGATTGGGACGAAATGAAAACAAAAATAGTACGTTTAACACTAATGTTATTAACTACCTATAGACTAGTTAGGGCAAGGGTTTGGGATTAGTTGACGCTTCACGTTGACGGGGTAGTAAAACCCAGTCTTATAATTTAATTTAATTTTAAAAAGTTGGCGCAAAAGTTTGAGTATCGAGTCCTTGAGAACACTAATTAAGGCAAAAATGGTTCTCCATACTCAAGTGTGATTATTTCTCTCTTACTATTCCTACAACCCGAAATAATAACGAAAGAACCCACTTCTTCACAATAATACCCCAATCCCTTCAATCAGAGAAGCCTTTGAGCCTTATAAACCCTCAAAAATAGTATTTACTGAGACGTAGCCTCTAAAATGTATAGCCCTCAAGCCCCTGAAATCCGCCACGCCTCATCAACATTTAGGAAGTAAATATTATTCGACACAATCTGACATATCCGAGATCGATTACGTATTATTTTTCGAGGTTGGAGAATAAGACCTCCCTTGGCTGTCCAAACAATTCCTACTCCCATGATGCAATGACCCACACACACCTGTTACCTTTTCTTTTGACCATAAGAAAATAACATTTTCTTTGGTTGTACTTTAAACCTCACCAAACAATTTTCTACGGGTATTGTTAGGTGAATTATTTAAAGAAAATTTAGGGAGAGCCGGTAGAAGTTCTTGAGGCGTAGTGGTCAAGAGAAAAATAATTTCCTCCTACTGTAGTTTTTGGGTCGAAATGAGCAGCTGCCTTCAAAGATATCATATGTTTGTTCGTCTTTATTTTTTTTGGTGTGTCGAGGGAGAGGGGTGAGGGGTAAGAGAGGTTTTCTTAGATCCATCATTTGCTTGCGACAACCTCGGCACAAGCCGAAACCATCTTTTCAAAATCTTATTACTCCATTTTTTTTCAGTTCCTCTCTCACTCTTTCTAATGCGCAAGCTGTGACCATTTGGAAGGACAGCTGAAAGTCCTGTGTCTTATTGTGAAGAAGGAGGTTCTTTCATTATTATTTCGGTTTATAGGAATATTAAGAGAGAAATAATCATATTTGAGTATGGAGAACCATTTTTGCCTTAATTAGTGTTCTCAAGGACTTGATACTCAAACTCTTGCACTCCCTTTTTAAAATTAAATTAAATTAAATTGTAGGACTGCGTCTTACTACCCATTTGGGTTATACGCTTAAGTAGGCTACTAATTACGCTAATGGGTTAGGAATTGGAAAGGTTGAATTTAGAGGAAGTGAGCCCACATTTGTGTAGAGGGAGAGTGGAAAACCATCTAGGGAAAACCACCCCCAGTTCACCCGACCGAGATTCGAGACTCGATCTCCCCGTCCTCGACAGTCTAGCTCAACATGAAACTAGGGCGTTAAATTGAACAATGGTTGTTTAGCTCTTCCATACATGAATATCTATTTTTAAGTCTTTACAATCAAGAATATCTCAGACAACTCAAGTAAATAATTCGTTCTTTGATAAGAAATTATCAAAAGATGTAGAACATTTCAAGAAATTAACTAGCTAGGCTAGCTCTAAGTCAATCTCAGGACATGTCAAACGTTACCTAGTTAATATATATTGAGATTAATTGCCTGGTTAAAGCTTTGATCTCAACTAATTTTAACCAGCAGTGGTGCTCACGTTGACAGAGGCATCGCATTGTTTGCTTTTTATTATAATCAAATGAATAATGAATTATGACTTATTTGTAATTTTTTATCCCTAAACGTTTTCTCACTATCTCTAAACACAAATGCGGGTGCATTTTCTTTTAATTCAACCAACCTCAACCCTACCCTTTTAGTTTGAATATCTTGATAGCCTGTAAGGGGAGAGGGACGCAGTGTATAGATTTATTTTTGCGTGCAATCGTCAGAACAGTCCTAATATTCACACTAATGGGTAGAATTTAGAGTAAACGTACTAGCACAAGCGTCAAGGAGGAGTTTGAAAATAATCTAAGGAAACAACACTTGCTACTCCCGACTGGGGATCTAAACTAAACCCCTCTTTCATCTTAAAAACAAACTAAATGAGACTGAAGCCTTTATCTACTTCCGCCAACGGTAGGGGTCAGCGTGGAATTAATTAGGTATAAAATAAGGCGCGGATAGGAGTGATTAGGATATTATTGAAATTATTAGGCTCCAATATTCTGGATTCAAGGAATGTGTTTAAGATTGACCCACATCAATGGGTTCGAGAATATAAAATGTAATACTCATCTATACTGATTTGCAGGTAATAGTGAGGTCAGAGTTCGAATTTCAGTGGGTGTATTAAGAGTTGTTTTACACTTTCACTCTACGAAATGTGAGCACATTTCCTATAAATGCTGCCTTTTCTCCCTAGCCCATTAGCGTAACATACGTATAGCCAAACGAGGATCAAGACACGGTTGAAAAACATTAATACAGTTTGGAACTTTGAAAAAAGTAAACTTTGAGCATAATGCTTCTGGTCAGACTGGCCTGCTGTCTGCAGAAACCCGACAACCCTTCTTGTTTACCGGTCTGATCGGTTCTTTGACCTCTTTCAAGGGGTTGGGGAGATGGTTTGAGGTTCCAACCCTCTATTTCTTTTAGGGGTAGGGTTTGTCGCAAAACAAGTTTTGGTTCTCTTGTTGCGACTTTGTGATGTTCTGTATTCAGGGGCAAGAGTTGAGCTGAACTATTCTAATCCCTTTTGAAAGAATTGCCCGGTGCATGTCCTTGTTTCCATGTTTTCCAAGACTGGAACGTTTTTGAGTTGCAGCCGTCGTCACAAGGCAGACGTCTTGCAGCCACAAACAATGGGACACACAAATTGGTGACAAGCCACATAGCCATAAGAGTTGTAGGGGTATCACTCCGCAATATTATTTTTTTAAAGACATTAAACGAAAAATAAGCATTGCCACTATTAAGTCATTAAGATTCGTAGTATAATATCCATGAATTATGGCCATCTTAGGTCGTCTAGAAACATGGTAGTCACCTTTTTTCGTTTGCGTACCCATAGATATCGCCTCACCTCAACTTTATACCCCTAAAGTTGTTGGTGCATAATCCATTCGATCATCTACTCACAAAATAGATCAAATAAATGAACTAAAACATAATGAGAAATATATGTATGGGTGTGTTTACATATTCATCTTAGCCCATACGAAGAATCGACCTTGGACAGGTTTTATCGTTCACAGTTCACGCGCAAATGTTGTCAGCTAACCTAACCTAACCTAAACCTGGTTTGGCCTAATCAGAACATAGGCTATAATAATTCATCCTATAAGCTAGGCCAACATTTCTGGATTAACGAATTTAGACTAGGCTACACTAGTACACCCTGAGGCCTTTAGGATGTATCAATTCGGCCTAGTCCAATCTAGTTTGTCCTGGAATTGGCTTTGGACGGTAACATATGCTTATATATATAATAATATATTAAATATATTATATACACAATATGTGTAATATATAATATAAATTATATAATATATGCAATATATTATATATTATTTTTAATTTTTCGTACCCCCCAGATGGCTTAGCGTACCCCAGATTGAGCACCACTGGTCTAAAGTAGTGTATTTTCGGCAGAACCAGCTATTATTGTAGTTTGTAGTGTCATCAATTTTATGGTAATGAATTGTTCATTTAAGAACCACAAGCTAGAAAAGGTTGATTCTTCACACGACCTACAATCTAACAACTTAGGACAGCAACACTTTACTATTTGAGATGAACCAGGAATATTAAAACCTTCAGTGATGGACTTGAACCCCGAACCCTGGTCACGTGGACCGCCAAAGAACAAGGATGTGTGTACGTGTCTCCTGGAAATGAGTGCGGTGGGTGCTTCGACGGAAGTGCTGGTCACAATAGCCAGTTCCGGTGCTGGGTGGTCTCGCCTGGTTTACCTCCCCCCCTTTCCTTAATTTATCCCCTTCAACCCCCCTCCCTGGAGAAGTACCACCCCCTAATATCTAGGTACAGGGTGTGGAATAGTGGGTACGGCTGTGATAGCTCTCGCAGGAATCATGTATAAAGGAGCTTAGTTCAATTCTAGCTATTAAAAACCAGTTATAATGTTATATAATTTTGTACTGTTGCCCAAAAATTACAATATATTGTGCTTGTTCTTGTTTTATGCCTCAAGTATCACAATGAGAGTGACACCTTGGACCGTGAGACCATCGATGTAGGTTAATTTAGATTTAGAAATAAATTAGTCTGTACGTCATTCACAGACATACGGTAATATTTGCGTTTAGAACGTTCACTTAGTACCCTATTTTTTTCCTTTTAGCTTCGCCATACTACCCGATGGGATATTTGAATATATTTACATTAATAGGGTAAGGAGGAGTAATGCAGAATTTTGAGGAAATGTATCCAGCATTCTTGCTGAAGAGAGTGGGATAACTTTCATAAAAGGGGTGAAAACAATACAACTTACCATCGCCGGAAACAGTTAAAAGAGACTGACTCTTTTTTACCGCCTATCACGCTGATGCGGGTGACACAATAGTAATTTTGGCATTGGTCTTTTGAGTAATTTAGCTATCTATGTACAAATTAATAATTGAAAACAATGCGTCGTATTGTGTGCTGCATGTACGACAAATAGTATACCTATATGTTTTAATGACAATAGACTCGACTTTGTGCAAGTTGAGTTGAGAGGATGGGATTCCAACAACATTTCAAATATATACATTGGTGCTAGTTTGAACTTTTCTGAAAATTGAAGAGTGACTAAAAAGGATTTGTATTAATTCTCCTAATAAATAATTATGTCCTCTACCACTTTTTAAAGCGATATGAAATAAATTTATTCGTGAAAATTGACAAAAAAAAAATTTGCAAGATGGACCAATAAGCCTACGGAAACATATTTTTAAGATCTTTAGAATCGTAGTGAGAGATAAAGCTAGCGTTAATCTTATCATACTGTAGCCCCATGGCTTCTTTGGTGCTGACTGTCAGAAGTGACAGCTGCTAAACACATGATTTTTGCAGATTATATGGTTTGGCGTAGGGATACATAATTTGGTCTGGTAGCTTTTCAAAGCCGTCAGCTGTCAGCTGTGAGCTGTCAGTCAGCACCAAAGAAGCCATGGGGCTACTGTATCTGTGCTTGGCTTGGTTCACACATATTTATGTAACTTTTTACTTTCTCTCGACCCTTCGAAAAGGGAAGTATTGTGATCGTAAAAAAAAAAAAAATCAAACTCGATAGTTTGATAAATGTCGACGCTACATGACCCTTTGAAACAGAAAAATTAGTGTTCACGATGCCGTCAATCTGTCTGTCTGTCTGTCTGTCTATATCTTGTACTAAAGTAAAGCAATTATATTGATTGGGCTAAAGCTTGGTATCTAGGGTTTTCATGAGATTCAACCGTGGAGTTTTTTTTTTAATTAGACTTCTAAACTTAAAATTATGGGTAGTTTACTGAAGGGCAAGAAGAGAAAAAAATTGAGTTCCTCAAAATCTGCTTTAATGATTTTGATTAAATTTTTTATCCAAGCATTGTTTAAGATTATAAACAAAATTACAATTCTCGTTTTACTATGAAAATGACTTTAATATTATTTAGAGAAGCGGAAATTTCCAATTTTGATAATATCCCCGCAACTATTTGAGATACAAAATAACTTAAGTTCTATTACAATAAGAAAATAAAGATATTTAAATTTGTAATACATTTTTATAAACACAACAGTTTCTTAGGTAAAAGCAAACACATATAAATTTTTATGAAGCACTTTGAAATAGAATTGAGTGTTATGCTCTTTGGCGTACAGAGAGGTTCCTCTTTTCTCAATGTTTCTGTAACTTTTATATAATTTAATTTATGCTCTTTGGTGGAGTGTTTATGTAATAATGTGTATTATTTAGTTTCTCAAATCTTAAGAGTTCTTAGAAAATCTCTCTATTTTAAGATAAAAGAGGCAGAAAGCTTGTGAGATGCACCGTACCATTTATTGATTATATCTTCGTCTCCACACCACTACGGATATTTAAAGTAGGGTAGTAAATCACTGCCATCCAAAGATCTGTTTTCAAGACACCTTTCCCCTTCCATTAATATTATTTTCCTTGAATTTGAAGTTAAGAAATTTTAAGACGTGATAAACATTTGGAATTGTGTTGCACATACACAAATACGTCACGATAAATAACTAAAATGGATTTGAAAATAACATATCAGTCTTTTACAATAGTAGCCCTCATTTATCGGTGGTCACGTGGACTAAACGTTAAGCTCGCCTGGTCTGGTTTGTTTGTGAAGGGAGTTTGGAGTTTGAATTTCAGCTCGGTGTACAGGGTGTGATTTTCCCTAAATGGTTTTCTGCGCAAATAATAATACGTTGTCTATAAATTTTACCTTCTTCATCACTAACTAATTAAGGTTATTACACAGGAATAGACTTAAAAAATATATAGGCGTGGAGTAAACAAATACACTTTTTGGATTGGTTCCATATACACGGACCAAGATGCCATTTTCGTCAAGTCTGGCTTTTGTTGGTAAGGGAAGATTATGTTCTATTTCCGGTGGAGTTTACTGAGATTTTATTATGTGTTTATCACTCTCTCCTCACACAAATGTGAGTACACATCCTCTAAATTTTGCTCTCCCTATCCCTACCGCATTGGTGTAAACATGCGGATAGTCTAGAATCTCTACTATGGATGAATATCTTAATACGGACTAAATCAACAACAAATCTGAAGGAACTTTCTGAAATGAGTGTCTATGAGATTTTTGTATTATTTTTGTTATGACTGGGAATCCACCCAATGCCTCTAAACAAACTTCAACTAATTAATATCAAAAAATATGAAGGAACTTCCTAAAACTAGTGGCTATGAGCCACTTGTAAACTTTTTATAACTAATGGGAAGCCATCCAAAGCGTCTAAACAAACTTCAACTTTGTTGATATCTAGTAATCTATTCCACAGTGGCATTTATATTGATCCATGAACGGCGGCTTGAATATTCCTGCCCTCGTAGAAAGCCTGATGATTGCTTCCTGACAGTGGTACACCCTTAGGACACACTCTGTGTACAGCCACGGGACATCAGTTGATGGATAAGGGTAGTGAATTAGTGCTCACTTATTTCTAAACGGTTTATTGCTTACGATATCCTGCTGTGAAGTGTATTATTGTTAGGACTTCATTTTATAGGAAATCAATTACAGACATTAACTAGTCCACTGTGTGTTAAGTTTAGTCTTATGAAATATAAGAAATAGTCTACCTAGGTAGATTATTTGAAATGTCAATCGTAATATTCATTCAGATGGACAAAATATGATTTTAAAAGTTTCTAAATTTGTTTTTAAGGTAGAATATAAGTCCAAAACTTATATCTAAAATACAAAAAAAGTTTCTTATTTTAGACTATGCATCCTTATTTCACCAAAAAATTTTCAATTTACCAGACTTTATAAGACTTTCTCCCAGACCGTCTTCATGGCTAGGTTTTCAGAGTGATTGATATCAATTTTAGGTGACCCTGGTTTTATTCCGGACAACGCTGACTAAATCATTAATTTTATTATCAAAATTAGTCTTGCTACTAAATTAATACACATATAGATTATAGAGATAGTTGATGTATGTATGAATGTATGTATGGTACTCAGCCAGAAGGTTGGTTTGATCCTCAACAGTCCTATTGTCAGCTATAAAGCCTCGGCAGCATTGAAGAAGCGTACTAGGGAAATGAGGAGTTAGGTAGTTTCACGCAAGATGCATATAGTTTCCCGTTGCTTTCCTCACTGAGCCAGAAGATACTATAGCACATCAATCTGTCAAGATCAACGAAATGCATGGAACTGACCCTACAAGCGACACCTTCACTCCATTCCTCACAAGGACTGGCTGTATATTGAATATTATTACTGGTATGGTTCATACCTCTGCCACTTTCATATTTGTGAGAACCACAAGTGAGACAGAGACAGATCGATGTCAGGCATGACCTGGTCTAGCTCATACCAGATTATATAGTGCGTTGTAAACACTATATCTGACCATATATGGGTAGGTTAGTAGTAATAAAGAATATTTATTAGGTTAAGTTAATTTGTAAGGTATGTGCTCATATTTTCTGTGTTATCAGAAAGTTTACTGTAAATTCATAAATAGCACACACAGTTCTTTCAATTTTTTATTAGCGATAGAAACGCAGTAATCGCCCCTATAGGAATAGCACTATGACCTACATTTGGGATATTTTAGATTTGATTGCAATTTATAGCTATGCATACAGGCTAATTAGCCTGGCTCAATACGGATTTTCTATTCGCTTATAATGGATTAATTGAATCCAACTGAGTGATCTTACTGTAGCCTCCCCCACCAGAACTTTGAGACACTTTGTAGACTTACAGAAATTTGGAATTACTTAAAAAGTGGATGATATGGAAGGAGTGTTGGGTGGGAAGAGGGGGAGACGACGTAGAAGACACCAAATAGTGGATAACATCAAGATTGGGGCTAGTTACAAGGCTGGAGGCAGCTACAGACGGATGAAGAGGACAGGCAAGGACAGAATTGCATGGAATCCATCTTGGGATGGAGGCCCTGAAGTTAGGCAGAAAAATAATATTAAAAATAAAAGATTATCTTAAAACAAATTAAAGAAATTGGTGTTTTCATGAAAAAGGGAAATTAGCACTTTTTAAAGGATACTCTACGTTTAATGTCAGTTTAGAACTATGGATTTTGCCTTCCTCAAATAAATAAGTAGTTTTTTAGCCGGTTCACAACGTAGCACTTAAAGAAATTTGAAGCTTAAGAACTGCCATTACCATAACAGATAAATGGTGTGAGCAAATCGTACAAATGTTCATATATAGGGATGGATTGGGAAATAATTTTCAAAAATAAGTTTTTTGGTAAACTGACCTTAAGAAAGATTTTCTTAAAAAAAACTAGCATACCATCTTGTAAATCAGAATAAACACTTTTCAAATGTTAATTTAAAAAAAATTGCTTACACCGTTAAAAAAACATTAATTATTTAAAAACAAAATATAGTAAGTTACCCTCAAATTATTATTTATATTTGTTAACATATAGAAACAAATAGTTTTAATTTTTCATGAAAACAAATCCCAGAGTACCCATTTCGAACTAAATCTTAATGGATTTTTTTTTAAAAGTTTTCTAAGATCTGTAAAAAGAAAACTTCCCTAGGATTAATTTATTTTTGAGAAATAAACACATAATATTATTTATCAAATATAATAGTACCCAGTCGCTAATTTTGAGAAAAATCGGAAACAACCATTAATCAATTTAAAAAAAATCGGTCATTAGCAAACTACTATTAAACTATTCTAAGAAAAAACTATTTATATTGTTAAGAACTTTTAGATACCCATTTTGAACCATATCGTTTGAGCCGTTTTTAAAATATCTCAAACTAATATATGTATACTGTTTTTATTTGTTATGTCAAACAGTGCTCATATACGAGTATATATTTACTTATTGAGCAAAATCCTTAGATCAATTTTAATATGTATTTTGAAGTTTTTAAAATATCACATCAGTAAACTAACATTTAACGAATTTTTATCTAAGAACCAAGTATAAAGTGTTATTTCGGAGGTCATTAACCTCATATATATCAATTTTAAGCAAAATTGTTAGAGGCATTTTACAAAAATTTTGATTTCAATAAAATCACTCAAATAACTCAAATTAAACTACCCCTAAATTAAGGGCTAGGGTCAAAATAAAATAAAGGTCCAGAGGTATAGTACGTGTAACCTCTAAATATCAAGTTTGAACCAAATCCACCAAATCGTTTCAGGTCTATGGCCAGGGACAGACAGAATTGTAAAATCCACTTTTTAAGGTTCAGGAGATCATTAAACATCATATTCTCTAAACAAATTTTTCCCACCATTATAATATTTTTCCTCAAGATGAGAAAAAACAACTGTAGAGTGAGGATATTTACCTTAAAAAAGGGGATTGCCTTAAGTATAACCAAACATGGTAGACCTAGTAGTGGTAAAACCTATTATTTTGTGTGTACTGATCTTTTTATCTACATCATACTGTTTAAAAGCAAAATAAAACAAACTAAGAATTATTCTCAAAATCAGGGGAGACATTACCTTTCCATTTTTGGTACCAATTCTTAATATTCTCCACCAGTATTGTCTTTATTTTAATTACACTAATCGAGTATTGAGGAAAGAGGATTTAGATTAAATACACCCGACATTTGTGTAGAAGAAATGGATGGAAAACATTTATTTCGAAATCCACCTTAAAAACACACTGCCAGGATCCAAACTCAGACCTACCAGTTTTCAGAATACCAAACTATACGACGCTGTAGTCAGCAAGCCCACCTATGCGGATCCTTCACTCAACTGCCTGCAATGGATGGGGGTGGGGTCGTTGTTGGACATATAACTACCTAAATTCAAGTGGGAAGGAAAGAAATAAAACCCAACCTCCCCCAATCCTATTTTTTTCTGTTTCAATTTTTGATGGTGATCGAAGAGGGCAAGCCAGCCCATGCCACGTGATCAGCTGTAAGAGTTGAGGGTTGCCCCCTTATTTTACCTCAACCACCCTAACCCCATAGCAGCCCTTATGATGGTCTTATAAAGTACATTCAGCTGTATACACACACTCCAATAGATCTTGAAGGAAAAGTTAGTCAACAGCATATGTGGGTTATTTCACTCCCACTACCTACCACCAACCCCAATTGCAATTTTATCATATTTTTATTTTCCTTCTTATCCCTAATGAACCTTTAATAATCACTCTCGGTGACTTGATGGTCTAGGGGTAAGGTGTCAGACTTCTGTGCTGGGGGTCCGGGGCTCAATCCTCTGTCCCGGCACATATTTATCTGATTGCAAACCCTTCCTTCCCCTCTGACAAGACGTGTATTAATCACAACTTGTGAATGAGAGGAATGCCGGCCTCCACCGTGGTTCGGATTCCACGTTAAACTGTAGGTCCTCCATTTCATCTCACAATCACCCTACCATTCCACATTAGCGTAAGTGCGTATAACCCGAACGGGTAGTAAGACGCGGTGCTAATAATAATAATAATAATAATAATAATAATAATAATAATAATAATAATAATAATAATAATAATAATAATAAAAATAATAATAATAATAATAATAATAATAATAATAATAATAATAATAATAATAATCACTCTCTATTAAGATTTAGTATGGTAAATCATTATCATTATGAAAACTTTCCTAAGATAATCAGATGTAATTCAGTAAAAATAATAAAAAGTACAAAGCACTTTGAAGACAAAACTTTTTTTTTCAATGATTCAAGAATATAGTTTATATTTTTCAAATATAAATGATGGAATTTATTACTTATTTTGGTAATATTGTTACTAATAATAATGTTAGGTTTTAATGCTATTAAAAATAGTGATATAATAATAAAAAAACAATGCATCTCTGGTTGAAAGAAAGGCATAACCTTTCAATACTACACTACCCCATTTTTTTAGGTCAGAATAAAGTTGTCGTAAAATATAAGTTAAACGTTAAACAAGTCAACTGTCTTATCATAAATAAAAATAAAAGGCAATGTTAAAAACTACTCTGAATCATCAGGAGTTTTTTTATTCATTAGTCCATTTAACAACCTGTTTATTAAATATTTTAGCCCGCACCTGTACGCACGTGGACTATATGTCAGTCCATCAAGACTGATTTGCCACTGATCGGGCTAAAACCCGGACTGGATGTAATCAGGGTGGCTTTCTTTAGTTGTTTTACATTTCATCCACGCAAATTTGGATACGTTTTATCTATATCCAACTTTCTCAAACCTATCCCATTAGTGTGATTGTTAAGGATACTAAGACGCTTAATGAAACAATAAGATTGTTTACCCCCTCCACCGTTAAGTGCCAAGTGTTAAGGACCTCATGTTCTTGCAAAGGGGGTGTGTCATCATCTGTTAGGAAACTAGGGCCTGGCCCTGTCCTATCACCCGCATGAGGTTCCAGAGACACGTTTCTCCTAGTATGTATATCTATATCTATTAGAAAGCTGCCTCGTTACTCTTCACGTCTGCTAGTCATAGCAGATATCGGCCGTATCAGGTTCTCTGACAGTGAACTACTTTCAAATCTCACCAAATCTGTCAGTTGCCCATCTCATTGTCAACGATCAGGAGTGTTGTAACATAGTTATATTGAGTTAGAGAAAGGAACTTAGTATATATTAATATTGGAGTAGGAATATGTGTTACGTGATCAGGGTTGCAGTGTGGATTATTGTTGGAAACTGACACTTCAGATGTGCTAATAAGAAGTTAAAGGACTAGTGACTAAAACTTTACATCGATTACTGTTTCCAGCATATGGCCTGCGCCAGTTTTTTTATTCAATTAATATATTTTTCCACTAACGGATGGATAAGTCTTTCGTAGCTTAATATGACTTGTAATCTAACTTAAGACTTAGGGTAGAGGCACCTCATCCAGTCCCCGGCCATTAATTTATCAATGTGAAAGTGTAAACTCATATTTCATCAATTATATATTTTTCGACCATGCCGGGAATCGAACCCGGGACCCTTAGATCAGTAGGCAGACACGCTACTGACTGAGCTAAGGGGTTGGATTCTAGTGACTCAAACTCATTATTTTTATTTATTAACGAATATATGTACATTAGAATCGCTAGTTTCTTCTCCAAAACTAGTAAATGATTGACTGTCATTGATATTTTCCTTGTCTCTCTGTATTTTTTTCCCCAATCAACAAGTGACCCTACTCGCTTCAGTGGGTGAATGGTCTTTAACTCTAATGTGTCACTCTGGCAATAGACGGGTTTGCCGATGAGAGAGGTGGGTTGGGGTTCAAGTTCCAGTTGCGTGTACTGAAGGTGGTTTTTGCTATATTATTTACCAGTCTACCTCTAATCAAATGAGGGTACACTTCCTCTCAATTCCACCTTCCTCATTCTTCCTAACACATTAGTAGAATACAATTAGTATAGATGCGTGTTACCTGAATGGGTAGTAAGACACAGCGGAGAAAAAAACCAGGTGTCTCCCGTTAAGAAGAATGAATAGAAGATATTGTGACCCCCTCAACCATATGATTATCTTCTTCTTAAGTCAACAACCCGAAAGTTGGTTTGTTGGGATTTATATCCATTCAGCCCTTTGGCTGGTTAGTGCTGCCTGCAACATCTGGTAAAAATCCAGTGTACTAGGGGAGTTTAGAGAGGGTGGTGGTTCCCCGTTGTCTTTTACACTGAATTTCTAAAAGCAAGGGCTAAAGGGCCTTTCAATTTTGCCAGGAATGGTATTTTCACATAAATTACAGGGTTCTTTTACACACTACAATCAACATAGGACCAACGGTTTTTATTCCCCTCAGATGGAAATTGTGCTAAGGATGTTTATATCTCATGAAAAATCTGTTGACCCTGGATTAGTTTGAACCCACGAACATCGGGTCCTGAGAAGAATACTTTACCTCAAGACCACATGATTATAGTAGTGCTGTTTAAGGTCGAGATGTGTAACTAAATTCTAACCAAGATTATATACTTTTGTTCCTTTTTCTGTCGTGTTCTTGGAGTATGTGTATTCATGAGATGATATGGAATGACCACTAGTCTTGATGGAACAAGGGAAGAGAAAGTCTCATTAACTCAGATGTTATCTTTAACTCAGCCTCTTGTACACCGCCTTGCAAGACAACTAAAGTATCAACACGCACTTGGTTTGAAAGTGCTGTGGGGAGGGGTTAATAGGTAACTTGAGACAAACCCACTCTCAAAACTTTTGTTGGAGTGTTGAGATTGAGACCTACCAGTTTCAGGGAAGACGTTGCTAATTCATGTGTGTAGAACCTTCCCTCCCCAAAAAAACACCCTCGGCTCTCTTGGTCCTTATTCGACTTTTGCTGAGAGAAACTTAACTCCACGTTTGGACAGAAGTTGTCCCGAGTTAATGTCTCAAGGTGGGGATTTAGGGGAAGCGATAAAATGGCAGTGCTATAGCAGTTTTTTTTATCAAAGCTTTTTTGGGCAAATAAATCAAATATTGCTTTAATACAAAAATAGAGTTTAAATTTCTTCACATGGTGAGCTCAACCGTTCTTGACTTTATTGTAAAAATTGTCCTGGAATTTGATTTAAAAAAAATACCTCTTCATTTAAGAGTTTCTAATTTAATGTGGCTATGCTCATGATATATATTATCAAGAACTATTGACATCATCATGTGAAGAAAATTAAACTCCATGTTTCTGATGGAGCAACATTTGATTTCTTCGGCTAAAAAAATGCGAAAACATTGGTCTTTACCCGCGTTCCTTACATCCTCACCTTAAGGGGGCCACCTATAATATGATTTTGGTAGGAAGAACAGTATAAGTTAGTTACTAAAGTTACTAAAACAATGTTAATATATTCATACATAAAGTCATGTCATTTGCAGATGTTACTTTTGATAGATATTATCAATACCTATCAAATAAAACAAATAATATAATAAAATGTTATCAATGTTGGCCGCAATGAAATATGTTTTGATTTTTCCACTTTTTTTCCAACCAAAATCAGGGTATACCTACTCAAGCACTGACATGCCAATAAATCTCACACTATTTAAAAGGTTGACATTATTATTTCAAATTATGTTTTTTGGCTGAATGTAAATGAAAATTTTCAATGCGTCCGTATAGGATTAAGAAATTGAAATTTTAAGCTTTTTGTTATAAAACATATCGACAAAAATGGTCCATTAGGTAATTTTCAAGTACATTTCACTTCAAATATCTCAGTTCTTAATTCAAGTAAATTGGAAGAAACATATATCAAGCCTTTCTCAAACAAATCAAGTAGTTAAATTTAACAGGGTCACAAAAGAACATTCTAATATAATATAAGATTGTTTTGATAATTCTGACTTCAGTGCTGCCATTACCATAGTAAATACAGTTGGGTGGGAATATTTCGCTTCAAGATTTTTGCTCATTTAATGTTGGAATTGTCTACAATACTATAGTTTTCATACATAAAAATAGAAACAAAAACGTCCTGTAATCATGACAGTTGTCTTTACTTTTTCTCGGCCCCTCGAAGAGAGAAGTATTTTCGTCATATAAAAAAATAGAACTCGAGATTTTGATAAATGTCGACATTTCATGACCCACTGAAATCGAAAAGTGGTTTTCGTGATGTCTGTTTGTCTCTTTGCCTGTTTGTATGTTGGACTGGAGCCGAAAACATTTCACCTTTCGGGTTAAAACTTGGGGTCCAGGGTTTTTCATAAGGTCCCCCAAGGAGTTTTTGGAACTAGACATCTAACCCTATAGCTAAGGGTAGTTTACTGAAGGGCAAACAGAGATAAAATCTATTTTCTCAAAATCCTAACTAACGATTTTTTTAAATTATTTTTGTATCCAGGCATTGATTAGCATTATAAACAAAATGGCAGCTCTCGTTTTCCCA
The DNA here is from genome assembly GCA_902151455.1 of Timema bartmani. NCBI lineage: Eukaryota > Metazoa > Arthropoda > Insecta > Phasmatodea > Timematidae > Timema > Timema bartmani. The sequence goes on from CABFWB010000099.1 coordinate 423,000, forward strand.
TGAAAATTACTTAAAAGGCACTTTAAATAAGTTGAAATTTCAAATTTTGGTCAAATATCTGCAATTATTTGAGATACGAAATATCTTATCACTGTTAAAGTTGTAGTACCTGTTAAAATTAAAAATATTTTAATATGGAATATTTTTTATAAGACCAACGTTTTCTGAGATACAAGCAAATATACGTATATATTTTTATGGAGTACTTAGAAATATGAAATTGATTGTTATGCTCTTTGTTGGACATATGAGCTCCTATTTTTCTCAGTGTTTCTGTAACAGTGTATATTATTACATTTATGCTATTTGATGGAGTGTTTCTGATACAGTGTATATTATTTCCTTTCACAAATCCTAAGATTTATTAGTAAATGTCTTTATTTTAAGATTAAAGAGAGAGAAACTCTGTGCGGATCACCTTAAAATTTATTAATTCATAGTCAAGTTGGTATTAAGATTTTATATGACTTACAAAACTGTGGTTCTTCCTATTAAATTCATCTTAATACCCGTTTTAGCTACACATTTTTTAATATTATGCTAATGGAGCAGGGATAAGGAAGGCAGAATATAAAGGAAATGCACCCGTACTTGCGTGGAGAAGTGGTTAAAAAACCATTTAGGGGAAAAAAACTTCATTAAATCCTCCCTGGATTTAAACTCTGACACCCCAGCCACCCGGAAAACCAGTCTAGATGAGCTTGAGGTTTTTTCTTCGTGCCCACCAATGAAAGTTTTAACAAAGATATTTCTGTTCCCGGAGAAAAGGTTGTTCGTTTCTAGTAAGGAAAGCAGTGTCATTTTCTCGCCAATACTTTAACCCTCTCCTCCCTCTATCATAACTACTTCTTCCCAGGATCATTTCCTCGCTCCGTCATATTAGCTTAGCCCGCAATATGGACTAGAATAAGGACCAATAGTACATCCTTGGAGAAGGAACTCCCTAGGGAAGAAATAGAAGGGTCCACGAGATAATGTCTATGGGTGAGGTTCGGGGGAGAGAATGGAAAGTAAGTGTCTGGCATTGTTCAAGGAAAACTAAGATACAAGACACCAAAAGTGGGGAAACAAAAAAAAAAACTGTCCAAACAACATAGTTCTTCCCTTTACAACCTTCTCCATCCCCCTTAGAAACATTCCTTAAACTCTATAGGAACAACAAAAACATTGTGACCAGAAGATACAATTGGTTTTGTGGGTGGAGGGTGTAAGAAGAGGGGGGAAGTAATTAAGGGTGAAGGAGAAATAAAACTTAAAGGAATAGTTTCTCTTTTCTTCATAGCCCCCTAAACCCTACCCCTACTCCAATACCCTTCGTAGCTTCTTCATATCCCGATAAGAAAATGGAACGATGAAGAACATTAGTGAATAGACGTGGTTACATGCATATAGCCTACATTGTGTATTTTGAAAAGTTACGTGATAAGGTGGAATTTTAGTTAAGATGGAAAATGCCTGAAGAATGTTTCTAGTTTGTAAAGTTATGACGTTGGAAACATTACGTCTGAAAGCTTGACGGTTTTTGTCTATTGGTGAGCAGGCCATGAAAAATTGCTGTTGTATATAATATAGAACTCGATAGTCAACTAACTACCTTCTGCCATATGCTTTGAATTTATTGTGTCTTTTGTTGGGTATTTGAAGTGAAATTTTTAAAGCACAGATTTTATAAGTCGAATTATAAAGTAATTTAACTAAGGAGAGTCCGCTTGATACAACAGCCCTAGAACGTAACTATTTGATAGTTGGATGGCAGAGATTTCAGCTGGGACAGTACGTCTAATACTACACATACAGCCCTACCACCTAGATATTTACTGAATAGCAGGACTTACAAACTTACTTAAAATACTGCTATATCTTTTATCATGTTTACATGCGTCTGTATCTGTCTCTTCTGATAATGTTTTCAATATTGACACCTATAATAAATGTGGTGTGGCTGCTATATCTTATTAACTGACCCCATGGTATAGTAGTCAATACACTTGACTACAAACCTAGAGGTCCCGGGTTTGATTAATGGCTAGTACCTTGGTTGTTTTTTCCCGAAAGGAGAATCATCCCAACTGTGACCAGGGTTTGGTTAGTTAGATTTAAGTTAGGTGTATGTGTTTCCACTGGTTTATCACCCTCATTCTCGCTATCACCATTATTTCATCTCATCGTAACATGGAATGAGCATTCCGCGTAAAACTAACGTTTGATTATTACATTCGGGCTTCTCCTAGGCACTAGTTCATTACTACTGGTTAATTTTTCCACTATTGGGCAACGAATACTATAGCCCATATGCACAATATTATAATATTATATTTGTTAGTAATAAGTTTCACACTGTAATAATGAATGATATAATCCTAAGGGTATGTTAAAATTAAATTATTCTGAATTAGGATGGTGAGATGATGGGAAAACCTCCACTACAAATCAAACATTTAAAAATTATTATCCAGCCCCCCCCCCCAAGATTCAAGCCTCAGCCTGCATCGTCCCTTGGGATTCAGTAGGTATATTGAGTTTCTAACACTTACACAACGTGACCGCCAGTTTGAATATAGCCATGCTTTCCTTGAGTGAATGTTGGCTATTCTTTATTAATGCGTTAATATATTCTACAGTAAAATGTGGTTGCTATAACTACAATATTAGATGGGGCCGCTTAAGTTAAGTAAGTGCTCTAATAGAAATTGGACTATATAAAATACAATGAATTTATTCAACACAAGGGTGAAAATCGTTGGAATCACGGTACTGTCCATGTGGATGAGATCAAAATTCAACTAACTTAAATTAGTTGATGAATGACACCTGGTCACTAGAATCGAATACCGGACCTATGATTGATCTCGTCAATGCTCCACCACTGAGCTATCCAGGATTCATCCCGTGGGCCCAGGGTTATTCTTCACTCATAGTTTGAGACCAAGTCTGTGATGGACAAATAGGCAATCAATAGTATCGCGAGCCATTTGCATTTAATTTAAATTATATATAGTACGTTATACCATAATTATAAAAATAGAGAAAATCTCACAATGAAAATAATCTCGCCAGTAAATTAAACTCAAATATAATTTTGTTTAATTTGGTGTGATTAATATTACCCACCCCTAATCACATCCTTTTATAATTCAAACACCCCTGCGTGTCATGACAGCCACTTTACTCCCCTATTGCAAGCTATCACAAACAACTCATCCTCCTGAAGGAAGAAGTAGTAAAAAAAAACCCTACCCTTTAAGAAGATAAAAGATACACCATCAAACATAAAAAAAAAGTTTTCTTCCCAGCATCTGTTGCGTTTCCTTCCCTTCCATCTCAAGATGTTTCATCCCCCTGATTTCCTCCCTTAACAGTTTTGTAAGATTCTTCCCCTTCCTTTCTTCCGGTTCTAAGAAGCCCTTAAGACGTTGTCGGAAGGGAAGATGGAGGTGCGTTGTTGGGGTGGATGGGGGGTGTTTTCCCTAATCGAGTCCCAAAGGGGTTGGGGTTGACTTGCTTGCTCTTTTAGAAAATGTCTTGAGCAACAGGTTGCCCTTCTTACTAAGATTTCTTGCCCCATTTATTTTTCTTCTTCTTGTCGGTTTTCACAATAATCTTGCTTTTTTTTTGGTATCCATACAAAAAAATAAGCTATGTCTTTTCTCCCCTATTTTATTATTTCCCACCATCTTGTAAGAGAGTAAATTACGTTTTTTTGGTGCGAGATGGCCTTAAAATATTCCGTAATGATTAAGGTCCAATTTTATCATTTTAGACAAACTAAAACATATTTCTTGAAAATAGGAGCAAGTTTTTAAGACTAACTTCCCACATTGGTAGCTGCTTGATTTGATATTGAAATGGCTTGCTGGTGTCAGAAAGATCTTGATTAGAATGCCAGTCAGGTATACTGAGGTAGGTTTTCCCTAAATAGTTTTCTACTTTTACTCAATGCAACTGTAGGCACTGTAGATTCCATGTAAATTCTAACTTCCTCATCGCTACCTCCTTAGTACATTAATGTAATAGCCCAATTTGAGTGTAAGTACGCCAAATTGTAGTACATGCGGTGGATGAAACATTTATGAAGGGATTAGAGTACAGTGTTCAATCCTGGCATAAGCTCGAGTGCTAATTCTGTGATAAGATTGGAGATAGAAAGCAGCCAATACAAAAGATTATGGCATTTGAATTAATCAAAGGATGTATGTTTGTGCAACAGCTCTGGAAAAGGACCAATTTTTGACCCAGCTAAGCGCATGGAATTCTTTAGACATATACAGTATATGTAGTGTGTCTCATTTAAATGAAAGATGATTGCCATTTTAAACAAAAATTTGAGGAACAAATAGCAACAGATAACATATTGTGATATGTATTTGATGAGCTTGTGTACATAATAGTCGCGTCTGGAGAACAACAAAGTTGCAATAGTTTATATTTTTATCATAGAAAAAAATATCCGAAGATTGAGAAACTTGGTGAATCTTATAATACCATACATTCAATCAAGCTTAAAGAAAAACAGAGCATGCTATTTTCCAGAGATTGAAGCTTTCAGAGGTAGTTGTAGTGTTCTTCTAAAATGTCAAGTCATCGATAAGTCTCTAATAAACAGTCCTAATTTCAAGCAGGAGGGGAATCAGTTATAAGAGCTAGAGTTGATCAAATTGTTTGGAGAGATATTATTGCGTTGATAAGGCCCAATACAAGTTATTTTGAATGTTATGTGTCCAATTCAACTTCTACTCTCGTGATCATGATTTTCAGATGGCTCTAACTTAGTATTATGAGAAATAAAAATTATGGTTCTTATGTTCATCATCTGAGGTTGATAATATCAATCATAGTTAAGATTGTGGGTGGGTATTTTAAAAAGAAAACAAAACCGCTTTTCCAACACTTGGTTGTAGACAAGCCTCGCACAAATAAAAAATGGTCACAAATTATTCACAAAGGAAATAAGGTAAATACACAGCCCAAAATTTACACGAGTTCTTACCATCGTTGTATTGAAGATGTCACCGTTGCTATCCCAACAACCAGCGTGTATTTTGTCCGCTGATATTGCCATGAATGCCTCAGTTTTTAAAGTTACGGAACTGTGTGCTAAGTTATTTGAAACTATCCATAACACTTATTTTCCCAATTAAAAAACTCAACATTTTTGGGCTACATATTACTCTTCTATCATTTATTTAACACAAAACTCTGAACCAAGTCTTAGATCTGAAACATGTTTGCCGCCAGTTTTCCCAGACGACTCCCCAGGATAGCGAAGGCCTTAGGATTATATTAAAGAGAGTATTAGTGAAAGGCGTTCATGACCATCGGAAAAGATTGGAAAAGATTAGGTGCATAACCTTCTGGAAATGTGGTGGTTGTGATGACTATGGGCTAGTCACAAAATCCTATTAATTTGTAAACAATACTATCTTCTGCTGGTAAAAACAAGTAAAAGGACACATTTACTAAAATAAATTTGTCTTGTATTTGTTTGTAACACTTACCTCTACAATCTCATTTACAATATTTACCCTAATTATGAAGACAAATTCTAACAGTTTTGACTTAGTGGGTAAAATATGTTGCTTGCTACGTTTTCAAAGTTTTTATTTAATTTTATTACAAGGCGGTGTCATACTTAAAAATGACCACCATATTCGAGGTAGCTTCCATATTCAAAACTACTTCCTAAACAAAACACGCAACAATAAAAATCGTACTTCTATACCAAAATGAACAATTGGTTGGATTTTTTAAACATCTCCATCGGATCAAATAAATACCTTTTAGATTGAAATAAAAGGACTTAACACATTGTTCCACTGAGCTTTCTTGGCTGAAGTGTGAAATGTTGTAAGAGCGAAGAAACTTTAATATTATCAACTCCCCTCCTGGAGGTAAAAGAGGAGGCTGTTGGAGGAACCGTTTAAGAAAATTATCTTAATTACAAGAGCGGCGTCTTACTAGATACCTTCTTATTAACCAACAAAGCTAGGGAGGCTTCTTTTAGATGATTACAGGCATCTTGGAGGGTTACAAAGACGTCAATTTTTTTTGTATCCATGTTAAGTTTCTTATGTTAGGTTCTTACTGGAGAAGTTGGGTCAGATAACAACCTTTTCTTTTCTTTGGTAATGTTACCTTCAGAGATCTTTTAAAACGATCTGTTTTACTTTTTGATGACTAATCATTGTTTTCATTCCTGCTGGGTTTTGGAAACTAATAAGCACTGTTTAATTTAGTGAACCTTTGAAACATGATGTTTTTTTATTCTTAAGGCTTGAGTTAAATTCACAATGGGTGTAACTGGAGATTATATTACTTTGTGGCAACATGATTCTTAAAAAAAATTCGAAGTTATTTATACTGGTACAGTAGCTTTATCTAGAGTCATAGAAACCATATTTATCCATCCATTGGTTCTTGTGTTCCCGTTTTCCCAAATTTCTTAACCTCGTTCAATCACTGACGTAATTAAGGTTCACAATCCCTTAAAATTTAAGAATGATGGCAGCAGAAGTGTCAAAAACATATTAGCTGCATTGATAGGCAAACTTAAATGGTTTTGTTTAAATAATAATTTTGCTTAATACAATGTGCTCTAAGTTTAGTTTGTCATCAGGAAGTAGTTTCCTCTGTTATTTTCTCATTCCCTCTCCACCTCCTACTCTCATAAAATTTCTTAATCCCTTATCATGTAAATTCAGACTTTAACAGTCATTTTGAATGTAATCAATTGAAATATCAGTATAACAAACAAACAAAACTAAATAATTTCTGTATTCTAGAAGGTTATGAAAGATAATTCACCCACTTAAAATACATTTTCTTTAGAACCTCTTGGGTTAAATTAAGGGCTACCTATATAGAGGTTGGTATTTCTAAGCCACCCAAACCACACCAAAGAAGACATTTTTTTTAAATTGATCAAATATTTGATAGCCGTTATGGATTTAGTTTAGCAACTATTTAAAAACCTTTTTGCCACATTGCACTTTTTTTTTTTTTACCAACAATCAACTTTCACAGTAAAAAAAGAAGTGATGCTAAACCTTTTATAAGAAGCTTCTGCAAGAATATAGGTCATGGCATTAAATACCCCGGTAATAGAACCTACTTCCCTCCCCAGCTCACAAAAAAAATAATCTTGCAAGACATTTAAACCACAGGTTGGTTCAGCAGCATCTTAAAAAAAAAGGACAGTCCTTTGAAATGTAGGTTAG
>CABFWB010000099.1:438063-454590 GCA_902151455.1 Timema bartmani
GTATTCCTTAACCCACACCTTAAGACATTTAAGTAAACTCCCTAAGATCCTCTCTAGAGCATTACCCGCGTGGTTGACCTCCCCACCCCCCTTTCTTAACCTTAAACAAGCACCCTTTACCCTTTTCAACCAAAAACTTCCACATAGTTCCACGATAGGCAGCAACTTCAACGCTTTTGGAAATTTAGCAATCAGCGCGCAGCACAAATCGGAATTCAAATTAAATGGTTTGTTTTCGGGAGTCAATTAAGGTGGTTTATGTGAAACCTAATCAAAGATCTTCTCCTGTCTATCCTAAAACACTTTGGTTCCGTCTTTGGGTTTTGCTTGCAAGTTTCCTTAATCGCAGTTTTATAAGGTCGGTAATGGTTTCACTGGTCGGTTTGTAATTAAATGCGAGAAGAGTAATTATTGAAATAAAGAAAAGTTAGGGGCGCAGGGGTTTTCTTGCGGTAAAAGGGGTTGGGGTGAGGAAGATAAGAGCTGAGGAAAAGGAATCAGGGCCAAAGTAGTTAGCTTGGCAAGATCCAAACGAATACGGGCTTTCTCAAAACAAAAAAAATAATGTTAATAGAAAATTTTAATCTTCTATTGTAAATTTTTACTAAGAGATTTATTATTGCTCTTCATTAATAACAAATTTACTAGCGTTTCAATCTAATTGGTTGAGATGAATAGTTTTTTATAGTGGAAATTAACCCAAATTAGCTTGAAGGTTGTTTAGAATAACATAATTATAAATCACATGTGGAAAACCACCCTCGTTTATTCTTGTCAAAATTTGATTCTACACCTTCCTGTTCTTTTGATTGTTTTTTTTATGATCGCGTCTTATTACCTGATTATCTTGTATGCATATTATATTATAGTTACTCTAATGAGGTAGGGATTAGGGAGGAAACATTCTAGAGGTAGTCTACTTGCATTTGCGTGGAAGGAGGGTGAGAAACAATTTAGAAAAAAATACCCTCAATTGACACAACCAGCAATTGAACCCCGATCACCCCTCCATCATCAGGCCAGTCCAACATGAGAGTGAACCCCTAGACTGTTCGGCCACTGAATCAAGTCACCTTGCAGTTACCCGGGGATATAATTAATTACGTGACTAATGACTTTAGACCGTGTAGCCATCGATGAGGGTAAACCTTGATTTTCTTTTAACACCACGTCTTACTACCCCTTGGGGTTACACGCTTATGTTATAATCACACTAATGGTTTTATTACTTAGGATGATTATATTTATAGGAAGTGTGCCCACATTTGCGTGAAGGGAGAATGGAAAAAATATTTTAAGTAAACCACCCTCTTTACACCCAATCAAGATTCAAACCTTGATCTCCCGTCATCTAGCAGTCAAATCTACTGCAAGAGTAGTGCGTTAGACCACGCACCCATCAAAGCAGGTAAACCTCGATGTTATACATAAAACAATATTCAAGAAAGTATTTAATTTTTTAATATTGAAGCTTGTCTAATTCCCCGTCATAACTATCCAAACTTTGAATAATGACGTCAGAATGAAATAGGTATATAGGTATGTGGAGCTTAGAATAAGTGTTGTCATCAGCATTTGCGTGGGAGGATAGTGGGAAACCATTTATCAAAAATAAATAGATCCATACATCAGGCCTATATTCAAATCCTGACTTCTCATCACCGTAAAAACAGATTAAATGAGACTAATGACTTTTTTTAAGTTCCTATACCCACGGCTTAGTTGCAATAATAATAATAATAATAATAATAATAATAATAATAATAATAATAATAATAATAATAATACTATTAATAATAATAATAATACTATTAATAATATCAGAAGCTAGAAAGCTTATAGAAGAACAAAATCTTCCAAATAATAAAATCACTCACCCACAAATGGTAACATTCAAGGCGTATTTTCTTTCTTTCTGCACTCCTCTCACCCGCCTCCTTCCACTCCTTTTGCCACAGACATTATAAGTACAATACAAACATTTGATGTGAAAGGAAGGAAAGACAAAGTTTGGTCAGAAAACTCATCACAGGGGAGGCTCATATTGAGCGACACGCACACATGGACACACACACGGACACACGTGCTCAATTCGCAAGAACCAGGAACTTTCTTCGGCCAAATCGATTCTCATAAACGAGAGCCGGGACAATGGAGAGAAATTAGGTTCATTCTTACAATGGTCTGGTAAGGAAAAAGGTCTTTTATCCTCTTTGAAATACAAGTTGTCTAATATTAGTCAATTGAACAATGATTTCCTTGTCTTTACGACAAAAGTAAAAAAAAACTCTTTGACTTGAAAATAAGTTTTTTAGTGAAGTGGTTTTAACCAAGCCTATGTTATATTTTTATTAATAATATAATATATATACCGGATTGTTTAAAATACATAGGCCTATATTTTAAATTCAACAACTTTATTTTATGACATCGGAAGCTCTGTCTTAAGCTGGAAATGTAGATAACGTGAGCTAAGAGCAGTAATTTTGCGTTTTTTTTAATAGCAAAACATTTTGGTTGGCTAAAATAAATAAAACATTTCTCCAGTAGAAACATAAAATTTAATTTTACTCACATGGTGACTACAACAGTTCTTGAATATCTAACGAGGCTGTCTTAGAATTTAATGCCAACTTTTTCTCTTAATTTAAAAATATTTTCCATCTAGTGCTGCTTTGCTAATAAGAGATATTCAAAACTTATTTACTACCCAATATGAAGAAAACTATACTCTATGTTTATAGTGGAGCAATATTTGAAAAATTTGGCCAAAAAGGTTTTGCTGTAAGAATCGCAAAAACACTACCCTTAACTCTCGTTTCTTACACTCCTATCTTAATAGCGTCCGTATCTTCAGCGATTAGCATTGATTATACATAAATTCCAGCTCTAGTGACTTTTATAATTCTTGTACATGAGACTTTCTATTCTGTCAGTTCAATGGTGAAGTTTTAAGGCTGAAGATGCACAAAGGAAGGTTTATATTCCTTTATACGACCTCCATTCTCCTATTCCACTTCAATTTGCTTCAAGTACAATATTCTGTACTTTAACTTACTTCTACTAGTATAATTGCTACTACTAGGTCGTTTTAAGAAGAAATTGGGTCCCCGGAATATTTAGGGCCTAATTAGTCAACTTTTCTGACCACTCGAGCACACATAGTCAGAAAAAAGAAATGTCTGGTCCAAAATGTTCGTTGTTAGGGAGCGTCGCTAACGACTAAAATAAAGACGTGATCTGACACATCTTACAATGGATCACATTTAAATTATCCTGTTGTAAATTAACTGGTGGCGTTGTTTTGATTGCTATGAATTATTACATTACACACTGATGCATATATTGAGTGACATTTGTGAATGCAATTTGGTTGAGGCTTGACGTATGAGGATGCTATTTTGTCTACTCCCCCCACCTAAGGTTCTATCCAAAAGACCAAGAACCTATCCCAGACTTAATTTTCCATTTCAAGGGTATCTACTTACAGATGTCATCACAAGACAATTCTCACAAAATAAACCACAAAGGGGGGAGGGGGGGATGTTTGTGTGTTTGTAGTACGCATGTGCAGTATCTAATAAACTGCCAGGTGTCGTATGATAATATATAGGTGGGAAGGGGAGTAAGGGGTGGCTACAATAGACTCAATACACCTTTTAGCGAAAAACTTTGACAGCAGATGGCTTGGGGTCCTGACAACACCCTCCCCACACCCTATCTACCAAGCGCGTCATCTTGAGGGGTAGTTCTTGCAAACTCCCTCCCCCCTTCGTGAAACTGGCGGCCGTAGTTCCGTTTCTTGCACCTGGAAGTGAAAAGGGGATTGTCACCCCCCAACTACTTCCTCTGTGAGATACTAGGATATGGATCAGAGATGAATGTAAGGGGGAGTAGAGGGGGTTGTTATTTTCTCCCGTCTATTGTTTAACAGGGGAACAGTTTCTCGTGGGAGACGCTAATGATACAAGTGGCAGATGGTTTTTGTTTGCGGTATCATTTTTATTCTCTCTTTCTTTCGGTGATGATAACCATTGATTAGAACAAACATACCTGCATATGTGAGCCCGCTGACCAAACGTCAGGCTCATCTAGATTGTTTTGCCAGTGACGCAAAGGTTGAGGTTCGAGTCTAAGTCAGGTAAACGTAGTTTCTCCCCTCCACTTATTATTCATCATTATGGTTTATTCATACCTTTCCATAGGCAAATGCGTGCTCACTTCTTTTAAACTATCCTTCTCAATTTTATCTCCCTTATTGAATAGTTAAAAAAAACTATTATGGAAAACGTACTAATAAAAAAAAATTGTTTACCTGCCCATCTCGCTAAGTGAATTCTGGTGCACTTTTCCTCCACTAACCCGCCTCAGTGGCGTAGTTGGCTAACGCGCTAGTCGTGTTGAGCTCGACCGCTGAGGACAGAGAGATCGAGGTTCGAATCTCGGTCGGGTGAACTGGGGGTGGTTTTTCCTAAATGGTTTTCCACTCTCCCTCCACGCAAATGCGGGTTCATTTCCTCTAAATTCAACCCTCCCAATTCCTAATCCATTAGCGTAATTAGTACTTAAGCGTATAGACCGAACGGGTAGTAAGACGCGGTGCTAAATATTATTATTATTATTATTTTCCTCCACTCCTATTAATAACTCTTATGTTGAACGTATTTATTACAAAATCAAGTGCAATATGAACCTAGCACCCTAAGCCACGAAGCCACCAATGTAGGTATAACTGAGGGTCACGTTTACAAGTTTAAGATCATCATAACCCCCTCTCTCCTTCCAAAGTATTAAACCCTTAAACACTTTGGCTCCCTCACACTCCCCTCTCCTTCTCCCACCAACCCCACGTGGGCACATCGTGCGTTCAACAGGTGTCATCAGGTTAAGTCACTCATTCATCAAGCTACCACCAGGGGTGTACTTGAGTAATGACTGAAAGGGACCATGTTTCATCCCAGCAGATGACGATTGCTATTTTGTTATAGATCCACCTTGTAGCCGATAAAATAACACACAGGGTCTTCAAAGTTTGACGTTGAGGCCACTTAGCAGTCATTCAAGAAAGGTTTTTCAATTTGACATTCTAACTCTTAAAGTTTACAGGTATACATTACAAAACGAGTTTCCAGGTGGATTTACCTAACAAGTTCTACAGGTAAAAGTTACAATACGAGTTTTCCAGGTAGAAGTACCTAACAAGTTCTTCAGGTAAAAGTTCCAATACGAGTTTTCCAGGTAGAAGTACCTAACAAGTTCTTCAGGTAAAAGTTACAATACGAGTTTTCCAGGTAGAAGTACCTAACAAGTTCTTCAGGTAAATGTTCCAATACGAGTTTTCCAGAAAGAAGTACCTAAAAGGTTTTACAGGTATAAGTTCTAATAGGATTTTTTCCAGGTAGAAGTACCCAGCAAGTTTTACAGGTATAAGTTCCAATACGAGTTTTCCTGGTAGAAGTACCCAACAAGTTTTACATGTATAGGTTCTAATAGGAGTTTTCCAGGTAGAAGTATCCAATAAGTTTTACAAGTATAAGATCCAATACGAGTTTTCCAGGTAGAGGTACGCAACACGTTTTACAGGTAAACGTTCCAATACGAGTTTTCCAGGTAGAAATACCTTACAATTCTTACAGGCATAAGTAATCACTCTGTGAGTTTAACAGGTATAAGTCCTTGATGAGTTTTTTTATACAAAAGTGGGCTATCTGGCGAGTTTTTTTTAAGGTAAAATACCCGAAGAACTGGTAGGCTACACCGGAGAACAAATATGTCAGTCTCATCTTTCATCATCGTTTTAGGAAGATCGGGGCTCAAATCCAGTTCAGGAGAAATGAAACAATTGTTGTACAGTCTGTCTCCACACCAATGTGGGTGCACTCCCTCTATATACCTACTCTTCCTTCATAATCTCTATCCCATTTGTATAAATATGCCTATAGCCCAGATGGGTGGTAAGACACCAAGTACAAACATACAAAAATGTTTACTTGTTTATTGATGTGAGCTCTTTTTTGTGTTTGTGGGCCTATTTTATAGGGTGAATAGGCAACACCTCAAGATATTTAGGCCCATGGAATTATATTTATATCAAATAGGAATCAAGAAAAGTAATTATTTTAAATAATGGAGCTCACGCTTATCACGGTCAAACAATGAGATTAAAGAATAGTCGTTTTGTGTATGAAGAAGCGGAAGAGGAACGTATATGAGAAGAGGTAAACGAGCAGCCTATAAATTTAACATGGCTGATTCAATTCCGAGCCATTTTAGTGGGGAGAGGAATCGCTGTGGTCCCAAGAGTTGACTACTCTGAGAGCAGCAGCTCTAGAATTCCATCTGGTAGCAAACACCGTCAAGGTTAGTCTGTCCTATAGGTGTACTGTTTTCCCATAACAACACCTATGACTCATCGAAATAAAGAGTCATACATTTCTTCACCCGTCCCCCAACTCCACGAAGAATTCTTCGCATACCGCTCGCCAGTTTCTTAAAAACGGAAGTGACAAGTGCCTCATAGGCTTAGAGACATTTCTATCGGACCTAATTCAATAGGTGGAACAACAGATACAACGCGAGACAATCAGACGTAAATAATATTTTTTAAACTATATTATTTGAACAAAACCAATGGAACCTTCCCTTCACCCCACCCCTTCTGTAGTTTCTTAAGGACAATAACAGTGGTGACGCACTTAGAAATTTATTTTGGAAGGGAGCAGTAAACCTATAATTTCTTCACTTTTTTTTATAATTAGTAATTTTAGGGTCACTTTATTGTAAGTAGCTATATAATTTTAAATTATCAAATATTTAGTCTAGGTTTAAAATTTAGCTTATATTATCTTCAACATTTTTCAAACAGTGCTTTGCGAAGCCCTTGGGCTACGTCATAGTTATTTAAAACTCCAAGAGGTAATTTTAGAATATTAATTATTAGTTTTTCACACCATAAAATAGCATCAGTAATAAGGAATTCCAATTTTTCTTAAATTTGGAAAAAATACATTTACCAAAGGAACAGCCAGAATATGTGATGTTTTCCACGTGTTTTATACATACAAAACATAATTGTTGAATGTATTATAGATAATATTAGTGTAGTGAGGGCTCCAGGTATTTATTTTTACTGGTGAAAGTGTTCCTTCGGTATAAAATGTTTCGGAGCCCTTGGTCTATATTATAGTTTTACTTAACATGTTTTAAGCTTTTATTGAAATTATTGGCTAAGGAAGGGGAAGGGGTAGGGCAAATACTTCGCTTGCCTCCCTCCCTCCTCCATGGGAGCACGACCGGACAATGGCATCTCCGGTTGAATGTTAGAATGCCGTAGAGATTGCAAAAGTGTATATGATAGAGAGAGAAAGAAAAATGATTGCCTGTGGCCAGCAAAGTGTGAAGAACATTTGGTGGGAAACAGGGAGGAGCTAATAAGAGATGGAATGGGGGCAAGGGGGAGGAGAAGAGGGGCTGGGGACAGAAAACAGAGGACATACGACGGAGATTCCTGATCAAGCTCGTGTATTAGGAACTCAATAGCGAATAGCCTTCGACTCTTCCGGCGGCACTTTTTTTTTAAATTTTTTAGGACTTTTTCGTCCTTTTTTTTTTTCAAGCCGACGTGGCCTAGGAGGACATCCGTCGTTTTTCTGGGGTCGATACTAGTCTATCAGCCAATTGCAAGGCTTCTACTTGAAACGAACACTCTCCCTGGATGTAGGTCTCTTTTGTTAATGAGTACGACAAAAGCCAGTGGTCGCAGAGTCTAAGGTGTCACTCTCACTGTAGACTGGACTGCCGGTGATGGGGAGATCGGGGTTAAAACCTCGGTAGGGTGTACTAATCGCTCATCCATAATCAGTCACACCCGCTTGTCGGACTCTCAATTATAATATTTCTGGTCTACAATAGTACATACAAGCGCAGCCATTTGACGGAATTGTTGGAAGAAGATGTGAGACTGTACATCTCTCGCATTTATGCGGCTACGTTGGTTTGCGTTCAGCCAATCAGACACAAATAAACAAATACTACTGTATTCAACCAAAACGATTAATTGTTTGGTCTAGGATTACAGTTCGTGAAAATATGTAGCCTAGCAAAATATATTGGTTTTTCAACTATTTAAAAGTACTAACTATAATATATAACCATATTTCTATGACTTTGATGATGCAAACACATTGGTTGAAATCACGTCTCCCCTAGTTTACTGGTAGAGAGTCCCTTCTTAAGCAGAAAACAATCACAACACGTCTTGCGAGTGCGCTTTACGAGTGTGCTCCGACTTATTGTAGACCGCTATAAGGGTAGTTTTTTCTAAAAACGTTTTCCCCCTATCCCTCTAATTCAATGTGGGTACACATATTATAAAATCTATATTCCCAATCCCCAACCCATTGGTGTGATTAAAATGCGTGTAGACCGAATGGGTGGTAAAATGCGGGGGAGAAAAAAATTATTGTAAATGTGTCAGAGATTAATTTTGTTTGTAAATCATGTGTGATGGTATAATTTGTTTATTTATAAAGTTCAGGTCAACTGCCACGATTAATAAATAAAACAAAAACAAGGAAGTCCTAGCATTCTCAATAGGACATATTTAATAAATCTCTCGCGAATCCAAATACATGTCAAATGGGAGCCTAGTTATGTTTTACACCCATACCACTCACCTAAAGCAAGGTCAATCACTTCCTAGTACCACAGAAAAATCTGCTACTCGGTGACTCCCACCTATTAAAAAAAACTCCTCTCTCTGAGTGATGTTAATGCATTATTTTATTCAGAAATGTGTTCATCTTGCTATTGTTGGCAGCAATGATGCTGGGGGGGACTTCCTCTTTACGTCGCCGACATCAATTTTCAGGATTCACACTCAGTGACTTTGAATCTCTGTGGAACCAACAACAAAAAAACACATCCTCCCTAGCAAACAAACCATTGAAAAAAACACTATCATCCTGTGACTTTTCTATTGGTCAATCCTCCGAAAAGGAAACGTGGCATGGAGAAAACAAACGAATAGAAGTGGCGCAGGGATACCAACTTCCTCCCTACGGTATTCTCCGCCCCCTTGAGTGGAAATAATAATTGTGGTTCCGTTGGTAGTGATGGTCAGAGAGAGATTCGATCGTTGTTCGCAGGATTTATACCCGGGGGAACTCTTGTGGAAAGCTTAGAGGAAATGGTTCTGACGACTGGATTGTTATATCAGGTGATAGGTGGGGGTTATGTCCGCAGGATGTCCCAGACGATACTTTGGGGCGTCTTCGACCTTCGTATGGGTCACAAGCTACGCCCTGTTAAAAGTTAGGGACGATTAAATAAATGTAAACACTGTTCATTTGACTTTTATAAATACACTGCAGACTTTAATCATGAGGTTCCAGGTCTATTGAACTTGAACAGATTATAAGAAACTAGAGCTAAACAGTCGGGTGTCCTGAAGCATGTTATTTACAAAATGGTTTTACCCTATATGAAAATGCGGATACACTTTATCTAATTTCAACCTTCTTTATCCTTAACCACTTAGTGAAATTAGCACATTGGCGTAAAACCCAAACGTGCTAAAATCATATTTTAAAATAACAAGCCACTTAAACAATATATCATCACGTATGAAAAGCGTCTCAACATATGTGGCCCCTTTTGTTGGTAAATATTTAGGTACTAGGTTCAAGTGGGTTTCATCAGTCCTCTTGTTCTTAGTTCTTAAATAGTTCCCCCAATATAATCTATGTATTAAGAAAACGAAAGTTAAATAACCCAAATGTGAAATGTCTATAATCCTGTTAATAGAACACCAACTGGTGTAACACTACTACAATTAGACGGCTTTTAACACGCCTGCCCTCTGTCAGATCGATCGGGAAACTCTCGCCTCTCCATCCCTCCTGCCCCCCTATCAAACAAATGACTGAAGTAATCCACCGTCAAATTGATCTCCTCTCCCACTCATGGGCACACCGCGGAAACATAAATACAATCGTCACTCTTTATACAACGGGTCACAAGCGAATGGCTTCAGTTATAGCAAAATCAAAACAATACATACAGAAGCAAATTTTTCTAATTTGTCTGTTCAAGTTAGGCCGTGATGGTTAGTGCCACTTATATCTGCAGGTGGTTGGGAAAGTGGTTATATTTGAAAGACTCGTATTATTTTCTATGTGGGCTGGTGATTACGAGAAATCACCATTTATAAGACATAACGTTACTCATAGAATTAATATTTTATTCAAAGTAAAGTTAGTCAGTAAGTCCTGCTATCCAACTAGTAAATATCTACGTTCCAAGGGCTAGATGCGTAGTGCTATAAGTCATGTGTTATGCTTAGTTGGTTTGTAAGTCCTGCTATTAAATTAGTATACTTTCTAGGAGTTTGGGTTTGGTTTTATAAAGTGCTAAACGTATTTCCGGTTAGTTTTAGTTTGTAAGCTTATGTAGTTTTATTTTAGTAAATACAGTGTAAAAGAGGAAAAGGTAAAAACCTACGAGTATTTTTTTACTGGTATTTAAACCATTATTTTGTTCCCAGTGGTAGGCCATGGAAAAGAAGGAGTGATGGGTTCCAAGAGGAGGTGATGCAGATCGGCAAAGAACAAAAGACAAGACCAAGTGGAGGAGAAGACTTGTAGTAGCACGTGGTCCCCTGGGACTTATCACATAAAGAAGGAGTGATGGATTTCCAAGAGGAGGTGATGCAGATTGGCAAAGAACAAAAGACAAGACCAAGTGGAGGAGAAGACTTGTAGTAACACGTGGTCCCCTGGGACTTATCACATAAAGAAGGAGTGATGGGTTCCAAAAGGAGGTGATGCAGATCGGCAAAGAACAAAAGACAAGACCAAGTGGAGGAGAGGACTTGTAGTAGCGCGTGGTCCCCTGGGACTTATCACATAAAAGTAAAAGTAAAGAATTTAAACTATTGTACTGTAATTTTTAGAATAACTATATCATAGGTCAGCTAAGTTAATAATAATTTAAAGTTTTATGCTAACTACAGTTTATATATTTAAATTTAAATAAGCACGTTCACAAAAAGATGCTTAACAACTTTATACAGGGAAATTTACTTAGAATAAATAAGTCCTTAATATCATAGTGAATGAATGGGAAAACAACGATACTATATCATATGTAAAATCATCACCAGTGACCCGACAGATATTCGAACCTCGAACACTACGTCTTAGTTATCCAAACTATAGCGAGCTTGACGCCATAGCCTATGTGAAAGTGTTTGTAGTCGGTGTGTTTGTTGAAAATTGAAACAAACTAAAAGCTGTAGTATCTTAAGTTTTGTAAACTTGGTATACACAATGGTAGTAGCTTTTATGGAATCTTATGGAATCCTATTAAATATAATTTTAAAATTGTATAAAAATAAGTAATTTACATATAATATTGTATAAATTCATTTTCCAAGATAGGCCTTTTACGTAATACATACACAGGTGGCCCAATTATGAATATGTCATTGATGCTGCTTATTGTCATGAGAGAGATAAAGAAACAAGTTAGCCCTATTACATTAAACATTATAGAACCCCCCTTACAAGGGTATTTATTCAGCCAGAACAAGGTTTAAAAATTGAAATATTCTTCTTTACTTTTGTGGTTGTAGCTGTCTCTGTTTCTCTCATTCCACGCTGGGCTTGGATTTATAATTCACATGAAAGAGCTGATGCAGTTTGTAATGATGCACAAAGAACTTGATGATGAAAAACAAAAAAAAATAATTATACAGGATGGCACCAAAAAAAAGTTTCTTTTGTATAGGTGTGTAGGATTAGTTTTTAATCCAAAACTTTATTTTATGGCAGACGCTAGTCACTCATATCTCACTCTCCCTGGATACCAAAAATTTGTTTCGACTGGTATTCGAACAGTAATTGAGAATTATTACTAAACATTCCCTCCTGTCTCCCAAAAAAAACCTAAACTCCAAATATGGAAATATACTTAGTAAGCCACATTAATCTATCAAAATCAACAATAATATCCAAAGATATTTATGTGAAATTAATAAATCTGAACAACTTGTATCCTTTTAAAAAAGGTGCTATATTTTCTTTCTTCCTCCATAAGCACTATATTTATTAAGCCCAAATCTTCTCACTCAGCCCTAGAACATATGCATTTACTTCTTGAATAACAACCTAAAACAATACGTACAGTATAATACAATATACCCAGATATAGTGGCTATATATTTAAAAACTAACTTAAACGAAGACAGTACGTATAGTACTATATACTCGGCCCTAGATATTTACTAATTAAATAGCAGGACTTACAAACAAACTCAGCTTAGGATAACAATTCCAATATTTTACAATCAGCATTATATTTTTTTGAAACTAATAATTGAAACCCTTATACAAATAGCAAAATATCTCAATGAGCTGCATATGGCATCAAACTAAAGTCCTCTTAACTTAGGGTTAATCTCTCTGAACACTAAATACGGATATGTCCTATACTAATTATAAAATTATTCAGGCCTAAAATATCACGCAAACATAGCCCTACTAAGACAACCTGTTAAAAATAGTATTCAAAGGTTAAGCTTACACACCAAAACCAGATTAAAAATAGAAGAATATGGTGGAAATAGTAACTATATAAAGACAAAACAATTTTACATTCAGGAGCGCATATGCTATACTTACTTTGAATATATTAAATTTTTTTAAACATTATTGAATATTTAAAAGTAATTTCTCTCTCTAAAATAATAATAATAATTTTGCCCTCATTCACCTTTCAGACCCTAAAACCTTTAGTTGTAGCTAGTAAGCACAGCATTAAGGGTTGTTTAAGCTATATCACGAGGGCATCAGCATATAAAAGCAATAATAATAGTAATAATTTCGTTGAACCTTGTACAGAGAGTACACGTAGGGTTTGCTAGGCTTGTTACTCACCCCCTTTCTCTCCTTCCCACCCCTGAGGCTGGGGAGTTAAAAAAAACTTCCATTGATGACACACATGAGTATGACAGAGAAGGAAGATGGTTTAAAAAAAATAGAATGGAAAGGTATATGGTTAATATAGTTAGAGAAAGGGAAGGAGGAAGGTTTTTTTTAAAAAACTTGAGAGAGGGTAGCAGTATTTTTCCTCATTATGACTGTGTGGGTAAGTAACGACTAATTAATGTCAGGGACAGACGGACTGACTATGAAAGAGAGAGTCAATAGGATGAAGGTGAACCTTATAACCTGGGCCAAGTCTCTAGTCGGACAAGTAAAAAGAATTGTAGTAGCTTAAGGTGGTCTTGCACCATCTACATAAATAAAGTTTTTTAAACTCGATGAACGTTTCTACCCCGTTCAAGAAGAATAGATTAAAAATGATGGATATATATAATTTTCACCCTTTTATTGTGAGGAATACATTTATATGCACGTGGCAAACAATTTATTACTGTAGTATTTAGGATTATTTGAGCTATACTTTTATCAAAATAGTTCTTATCGCCCACACTGGTGAGCACGCGGGCATAGGTGTAGGTCTCATTTAGTCTGACTTGCTGATGACTGTCGAGATCAGTGTTAAAATCCTGCCTGGCTGTTCTGCTAATTTTTACCTGAAGGGTTTCTCACACTCTTTACTAAAATATGGCTACATTTCCTCTAAACTCTACCTTCTTACTAGCAGCCCATCATTGTAAGTATTTAGATAGCCCTTATGGGTAGTGAAACACTATACATACAATTTATTATTAATGACTGGGGCAAATTAAAAAAAACTGTTTTTACTTGAAAATCACGACCATTTTTTTTAAGGACCCAAACCTAATTTAAAAATGTATATCTTTTAGCAAATCCTCTTATCTCTGTCTTTAGTTCGATATGTGGCTTCTTGATAGTCCAAACGTAATTCTCACACATTATTTTGATTCACCCACCATCAACAAAGCTTCGACTATAATATTTGTCATTGCGTTAATATTTATCTATGCATAACGTACTTTATATAGAGGTCACTCCCCCTGCATTTGATGGCTATACAATACGCATTGCATCAATGTACAAAAGGTAGTAGTGTAATAAAAATAAAGGCGTTGAGTTTCATTTAATTAGATACGTGTCTCCTTAATTTTATGGTGACACAACCCGCACCACACATTTGTACAAGAGGTAGTTTTATACTTTTTCATATCAGTTGATTCATGTGTGAGCACTGAGAAGCGTTGCAGATGTTTAGAAATCCAGTATTATTTATGAAGTGGTTTGATATTTTTAATCATTGTTTTCACCAAAATAAGGGCGAGAGCTGTGACAAGTTTAAAATTCTAAATTTAAATTGTTTAAAAAAATGTGATAACTTATATAAAATAATCCCAAATTATCTTAAAATGATTTGTTGTTACCTTATCAAAACATGACTTTATTAATTTTGATAGAGGAAGGATGAACATAGGTTTCTAGACTTTGGCCTTAATTTCAAAAGGTACAGATTTTGATGAAAGCGTCTTTTATTATTTATATTTTTTGAAACTTCAATCTCACAAACCCTCTTGTGTTATAGACTAATAATATTGAAAAATATAATAAAAAATATCAAACAATTTCGTAAATAATTTGAGATTTCTAAACTTCTACAACGCGTTTCCGTGATAAACCTTGTAGACACCCTATTATTTATCTAAAAAAAACATAATCGCATCTCATCTACGTTTGACGGTAACGCAATAGTTACTATCACAAAACTGTGCAAATGGTAAAATTATAATATTTATTACATTAAAATATATTAAACCAACACATAGTCTTCTCAATTTATTGATTATATTATCAACAATACACAGCTCTATTCAAAGCTGTATGAAATTTATATTCTGGTGTTTGTATTTATAAAAAATAAACTTAAGCTTTTAATATGTATATCAGGGGAATATATTATATGTGCATTCATTCATTAAAGGAGAGTGCTTTAATTATTTTTAGTGAATAGTTAGTGTTAATCTGGCTGAAACAACTTGTCACATATATTTCTAGTAGCATTATATATTTCTTCACTAATTTTTAAAACAAGTTTCTATAAATTAGTTGATCAGGTCATATACATGTTTATTCTTGGACTTTGTTTTTTTAAAAACATTAATTTTTGAAGTCAAGCTGTGTTTTTTATACCTTTAAAAGTGGGAGAAATTAATGTGAATGAAAGCTCATCCGAGATAATATTAATATCCCAAATGATCCACTTCTACTAATGTGTGTTTATTTCATCTCTTGAACATGTGATTTTTTTTTTTTTAGAAATGTTCACCCTTTTTAAAGGTCAATGGCAGAAAAACACTCTAGAATGGGGCAAAAAAAAATATTCAAGGCTCATTTTCAATTAAATGCTAAGCAAGGGTTGAGAGTATTTTATCCCTTGCAAATGACCAAATAACCCTCTCCCCTCATCTACACACAAGAAGGTATGTGTGTAGTATATACAACTGAGTCATGCAACGCAACGTAAAGTTCATTTTTTTTATGCCAGTAAAAAGATCGGTAACCCACCCACCCTATCAAACCCCATTCCTCTCCCTCATATCAGTTTTTCCTGGTCGGCCCGTATTTATCATGCCAAGAGCTCTTGAACTCTTGAAAAACTTTCCCCTCAATCCACTATCCCGTTTCGCTTATTCCACTCTCTCTCAGACATACTGAACGCACTTTGATTGCTGCTTACAAAGGCTTGTCCATCTCTCCCCCCTCTCTGTATCCTGGAACCTTTCACTCTTCTTTTTACTGGGGAAGGGTTGTCGGTTTGAAACCCGGGTAAACTTCATAGAGGTCAACTCACACTACTAACAGGTCAAAAGGACCATGTTGTACTTTTAAAACATCTCGTTGCACTTTTTATTTTCCTCTTAATTAGGCTTCTTTACGTTTGGATGCATTCTATATGCAATTCGTTTAGTTGTTGATTTTGTGGCGCTTAATAACATTTAGATTCAAACAGTTTATGTAGAGTTAAAAAAAACCTTAATAGGATTTTATTTGAAAGTAAGTTTATGGAGTATTTTTTATTTATTGTGTGTTTAAAGAACTAGCATTTCCACTGTTATTTGTGCCTTAAATATCTTCAAAGTATAATGGTGGAAAGTGAACCACTGGTGATCCACCTTATATCACTCCATTTGTAGTCCCCAGTAAGCTGGTATTCCAGCAGTAATCCCTGAGGACTACTAAGTGAGCTGGTATTCCAACAGTTATCACCTGAGGACTACTAGGAAGTCAACTTGTATTCCAAAAGCTATCCCCTGAGGACTACTAAGTAAGCTGGTATTCCAACAGCTATCACCTTTGGACTACAAGGAAGTCAACTTGTATTCCAAAAGCTATCCCCTGAGGACTACTAAGTAAGCTGGTATTACAACAGCTATCACCTGAGGACTACTAGGAAGTCAAATTGTATTCCAAAAGCTATCCCATGAGGACTACTAAGTCAGCTGGTATTCCAACAGCTATCACCTGAGGACTACTAGGAAGTCAACTTGTATTCCAAAAGCTATCCCCTGAG
>CABFWB010000099.1:456379-490222 GCA_902151455.1 Timema bartmani
GGGGGGGGGGGGGGGGGGCTGGGTGGTATTGGGTGAGGGAAGCCACCTTCTCATGGGTCCAGAGTTTGATGTGATATCTTCAATAATAAAAAATATCATCTGTTACTATTTTGGCGTTTCATTGGGGAGGATCTTGATAGGGGTTGAGGGGGTACAAGATGGAGTGACTAAATAATCCCCCCATCTTTTTTTTTCTCTCTATTTGGCTGTTCCCAGTGCAAGCCAGCCAGTCTTTACGGAACTGACTTGTAAATTTGTTTTCTACATTCTGTATCAATTTTGTCCTTTAGAGCCAATGCACAGTCAATCGGCCACACCATATGCTAGGTTATGTTAGGTTATTTAGAGTCGTAATTACATAGTACGCTTTTGCACTGAACAATCCAAGTTTGGGTGGAAGAGTTTGTGTCGGAGGGTAGACCAGTTGATGTGTTTACTTTCTTTGGTAGAACAATAACCGTGGATGAGTTGAGTTACAGTTGTTTAGAGGATGTATGGACTATGCGAAAAAACACTTCGAGTGTACCCAGCAGAGATTCAAACCTTGACCTCCATGGCCACGGGCAATCCAATCTATTATATCGTTTGACCCCCATTGCAGGTAGCCAAAACTTATTGGAGGATAAATACACCATTATTAAAAATTTGCTATTTATGACTAAATACTTCAATAATTATGATGTAACATTGTTCGTGTGAAAATGAAAATATTGTTAAAGGTCTTAAAAATATTTGTTTGAAAACTGAACACTTTTTCAAGAGAACAATATCGTATTCGAACGAAATGGATAATGACACTTTCAAATTAATTCAAAAAGTGGTTAGGGATTGTAAGTCGGCCTATATGTATACTTCCTCAACTGTGTGTGTGGAAAAATATCACTCCATAAATACTATTTATTTGTCTTACGTTTGTAATGAAAAAGGCCTCCTTCCGTGTGACATTTCTCTAACCGCTACTGGAAGCCGCCTATAGAGATCTATTAGTAACTGTTACCTCTGACCTCACTCACCCCTTTCCCCTCTGCCGCTATCAATGACCACCAGCTTCTAATACGCGCGGGATTGTATTCGCGTCAATTACCAGTGAGTGCGTTAGCTTGCCCCAATATATGTACACAAGGGCTTAACCCCGGGACCTCCTATGGGTTAACTCCCCCCCCTACCCACCTTATCCCCCGGCCTAATAGGCAATCAGCTGGGCTATGCATATTCAAGGCTAAGTACCCTGACCTACCCCTGGAATATACACCTCAGGCTCTGTACCTGACACGCAGACTAAACGCCAAGCTTATCTGGTCTGGTTTTACAGTGACGGGGAGGTTGGGGCTTAAATCCTGGTTGCATTGACCGATGGTAGCTTTCACCAAATGTTTTTCCTTCCTTTTATAGACAAATGAGGGTACATTTATTTCATCTATAATTTTGTTTTCTCATAGCTACTTGATAAGTGTAATTATATGCGTACCTATAGGTTGGATGGGTGGTAGGATGCTGAGCAAAATAATAGATGGGTGGCGAGCGAGTCTGACCCTTGTTACGAGAGGTCAGGGTTCGATTCCATCAGGGATAATTTTTCTTACATTGTATGTGCAGCACATGAGTGCCTATTAACAACTTAACCGAGCAAGTAGGATGAGAAAGGTAGCTTAGAGGAAGTGTATCTACATTTTCATGATTAATAATGATTTAGAGGATCGTATCAACCTCAGTATATATACCCATCCTGGACTTCAACCTCAACTTTCTCCATCACCATTAAATTAGACCGGATTAGACTGATGTCATTATCCACCTGCCCAACCGTTGCGGGTGGAAATCAGGTAACAGGCCAGTGACGCAACGGGAATACATTCGATGTCTCACACTGTTTGTATAGTTACCACCCGTATCGAGGGGCACGCGGGTTAAGGCACTAGTCTTGTCTTTCTTGCGATTCAGATTGTGAAAAATCCTGGTGACTGTGGCTGGCTTACTTTAAATTGTTTCCTATTCTCCCTACATGCAAATGTGGGTTCATTTAATTTAAATTCTATATATTCCCCATCTATACCCTCATTAGTGTAATCAAATGGGGACAAGCCGCTGAGAAGACGAGATAAGTTCTACAAAATACATAATTAGTTCTTCCAGTGATTTGTTTCGGGTTCACTTGGAGTTCATTCTCCCCGGGAACTGTCGCATCGCAGCGCGTGACACAGGCGCACAATCTGTCAGGTCAACGGATGGCGGTTCTTGTCTCTTCTGCAAGGCGGTGTCGGCCATTCACACGGAGGGCTGACCCCTCTTCCACCCACTCTCAAACGCGGGACAGTGTTTGAACCTTACCAGGGGTGTGTAACAGAAACATCTTTGGGAGCTATGCTGTGGACCAGATAGTTTAATTCTTCAATATTATATTCAAAGTCTATAAGAATAGTAATCATCCTATAATCTGAAAATTTTTAGAGGAGACATTTCATCTCCACCTTCAGCCACCGTGCAATCGTCTAATAGCAACACATCTATATTTCGTCAAGCTCGTAATTGTCTGTATCACCAATAATGGTGGGATATCGAGCTTAAAATATCGACCAGGTGCACGAGAGTTAGGATTTTCCTTGATGTATTTTCTTAAAATTTTGAAGTAATTAGAAGTATTTGCTGGATTTATTACAGTTAAAACTCAATATGTACTAATCTAGGGCTAACTACATATCGTTTATAGGCCTTTAACAAAACTGAGAACGTATAAAAATAATGTCTTCACTGAAATAAAATAAAAAAATTATCTGAATCCTTATCGGGTTTCAATAAGTTTACTTGTATGATGCTCATAAGATGCTCATGGTGCTCGTAAGATGTCTCTAAAGATCAAAATGAATATCTTTTGATCACCCTATTTAATATACGTCCAAGCTATCCGTATTTATCTGCATTAATCGAGAGGGTAAGAATTAAGAAAGAGTATTTTACAGAGAATATGAGCCGGCATGCATTTTTATAGAGGAAAAATGGGAAAACAAACGGGAAAAAATGAATCTCAATACACCTGTATGGTATTCGAACCCCTACCTATCCTCCAGCCTAGATGAGCCTATGTCAGTCATTAACATGGAGGTAATTTCTTTTACATAACTTAAAAGAAAAAAAAAAATGGAAACAAATTTCCATCAGATTGAGTAGGCTGACTAAGATTGGTCCAGTGCCGGAGAGAAGTACACCCCTGATTCGCAGATCGTGGCGTGCGCCAAAGAGATCCAAGTACCTCCCCCAGGATAGATATTCGGCCTCTTATCAGCTGATGTTCGGCCACTGGCCCTCAGCGTGATAAAGAATATGCGAATATCCCCACCCCTTTTCTCCAACAGGCCACGGGCTTCCGGAAACAGGATACCAAGAAGATACTGGATTGTGACCGTTGGCTGGTCCGAGAGGCGTCATCCCTTTACAGTAGACGATCTCAGAGGCTTCTAAAGACAATATGGGCATATAATATGAGTCCAACGATATCAGCTTCATTATAAGATTCTAGGTTATTATATAAGTGGGCCACATAATATGTCTCATGGGCTCTCAGTTCACGACAAGGCCAACTGGTTTGTTAACACCTGAGACTCACATCGATGATAGCAAGTGCTATATAGCCTACAACATTGTATCTGGGTGCCATCTACTATATAATGAACACGTGGGCTACTATTATCTGGGACCTATAGACTATTGCCTGCATGTTCGTTAGCACTGCATGCCTTCCTGAGCTACTAACATCAGGTACAGTACCTCTCAACTAAAGAAGCCCGGGACCACCGGTATCCCACCTGGTAATGCCACTCTGATGCACACAATCCATTATCTATTGACCATGTATTTTACTGAGCCAATAACTTAATCTTTATGTCTTTAGTCCCTTCTAAAACTATCCCGGGATGAACAATCGTAGGAGGGGATATCAAACAACTCATAATGCAAACACTTTTATTAATATTGTCCAAACCGAACTCAAAAAGAATCCAAATTCATCCAGCGGAAATAATGAAGGTGCTTTTGATGAACTCCTCCACACCCCCCCCCCCGCCCCTATTTTATTTCCCAGGCTATTCAATGGATGGTCTGAAAATAGTCCTGCTTGTTGCCTATGTCCATACAACAGGGGACATCACTGGTTCGATTCCTGGGAGCAGCCATTGTTCGACTTTACTCTCGTATTCCTTTTGATGACTGATGACTCTTCATCATCGACGTGATGACGAGTGAATAGTGGAACTAGACATGATTAAGTGATGACTCGATGATGACAAGACAAAAAGTAGTAGAGGGAATACGACGAAGGGGACATATTATATGTGCGTTGTGCTTGTATTTGTGCTCGTGGTCTAACACAATTGTGTTTATAGAAGCAAGAACAAATAGCTATCGCTATTTACTTGAGCGCAGGGATATATTTTGTCTGGTATCATTTGACAAGTGGCGATTGCTAATATCTTTCCATCCAAATTTTGTTTTTTATATCTATTTTACGGAGGGGTACTTAAATGTAAGCGGTGACCTGGTGACCGAGGGGTAGGGTGTCGGACTTCTGTGCTGGGGCTCCGGGGTTTAATCCTCGGTCCCGGCACAGATTTATCTGATTACTAAACCCTTCCTTCACCTCTGACAAGACGTGTATTAATCACAACTTGTGAATGTGTAGAATACCAGGCCTCCACCGTGGTTCGGATTCCACGTTAAACTGTAGGTTCTCCATTTCATCTCACAATCACCCTACCATTACACATTAGCGTAAGTGCGTATAACCCGAACGGGTAGTAAGAAGCGGTGCTAATAATAATAATAATAATAATAATAATAATANGAAGCGGTGCTAATAATAATAATAATAATAATAATAATAATAATAATAATAATAATAATAATAATAATAATAATAATATATGTAAGCTTTCTAAAATTACGATTAGATAAATACAGGAATTAAATACTAACGTTATATTGTCCAACAATATTTCTGATCCAAAGCTAGCACCAGCTAGGTAACAGGACGAACACATACATGGTGATGTAGGCTTTAAAACTAACTTTACTTAGGGCAGAAACACTAAACACCCCACCCATACCAAGATGCGTAATATTTGGAGTACAAGTATTTTTTTTAACAACACGTCTTACTACCTGTTCGGGATGTACGCATTTATACTAATTACTCTAATCTGTTAGGTATGAGGAAGGTTGAGTTTAGAGGAAGTGTATCCAAATTTGCCTGGAGGGAGGATAAAAATCTATTTGGGGGGAAAACCACCCTCAATACACCCGGCCGATATTCTAGTCCTGATCTCCCTGTCATTGAGAGTCCACTATATTGTTAGAGAGGCACCTTATACCAATGGATCACCAAAGTGGGTTTTTAATATTTAGGCTACATGATGACGAACACATGCAACAAGATAAAAACTTACAAACTAGCTTAGCCTAGGACATCAAAACTAAATACTCAACAACAGCAAATGTAATATCCTGTTAATAGGGCAAACACAGTCACAAATATTATATTATGTTACTTAACTGTATAGACCAATTGACCCCAAGTAAAGTCTAGAAGATGAACCCTTGCGCAATCGTGCCAACCTAAAATAAAGTTATCTCTTTAAAGTTCCCTCACAAAACCCTTTTACTTTTAATTATGTGGGGTTGTTTAGTAATTTAAGTATACTTTTCCTGCGGTTTAAAAAAAAACAAACATTGCCATACACTAAAGAATGGTTTTAATACACACACATACGCTCAAATACTCCAACACATGCTCTCACACACACGGGTGTATGCATGCAGTGACATTACATTGGCTGGTTACGCGTGAGTGCGCCCCTTGTGCATTGCGGGTAGCCGTTTTAGGGGCATTTTCTGTAGGAGGGAGGAGTGGAACAATAAACTCTAGCATTTTCCCATGTCGGACGGAATACAATAACCAACCCCCTTGATTTTTAAAAAATTCAAGAACCTAACCCTTTCTTTTTCACGACCCCTTCGTGGATCCCTGAGCTGGTTCCTCCTACTCATTTCTATTTCTGTGTATTTCTCTTTCTTTCTCTCTCTTCTTCAGCAGTTACTTTGTTTCGTACAGTGAGCAAAGATGAACCATTTCTGTACATGTTTATAAAAAGGAGATATTTAAAGTAAATTTCACAGTATATTTCCGTTTAAAGCTTGGGATCATTGAGTACCATGGGAAGGGGATGTATAAATAGATTATCTAATTCTAATATTGAAATATTAATACATCTGGTCTACAACAGATCCGACGTTAGTGACACATTCAACCACCAAGCACTGTAGTCGATACGTGATTGTGAGAATAGAACAGAAATCGTTATTTATCTGTTGTAATTAATTTGAAAATGTTGATGGTGTTAACGTTCTTAGGAGAAACTAAACTACAGGGTGAATTTTAAAACTTGGAATGGCTTGAAAGCATTCGTTACATTTAAATAGGAGGAACATTTATTGGATAAAAATAGCTCATCAACAGACGGGATTACCAGTGATGGAGAGAGTCTAGGTTCGAATCTTAGGAGGGTGCACTGAGAGTCTTATAAAGGGTGCATATCACTTTGGTTTTCTTATACTCTCTCCACGCTATTTCATATGAATCTACTCCAAACGACATTTCTCATCCCTATCCATTGGATTAAGCCATTAATAACCTTTGTGACCCACTTCAGGGGCCGCATGTTCTAAGTTGTCACTCTCGCAATAATTGCACTGCCAATGACGGGGAGATTAAGGTTATATTCCTGGTTGGGTGAAATTAGATTGGTTTTCCACTCTCCCTCCACGCAAATGCCAGTACACTTTATATATATTTTACCTTCCTCATCCCCGACACACACTAGCGTAATTAGTTCACGTGCAAAAAAGGTAATGAGACGCGATGGCAAAAAACAGCCCTTGTGCTAAAGGCAATAATTAATAAAAACATTGATTTATTAAAAATATTAACATTTCTACTAGGCTTTGTTACCAGATCCCTAGGCTCAGTGGTTACAATAGTCAACCACATGTAGAGATGTCATCAAGAATCTGGGTGTTTCTAAATAATGTACATACTATTTGTGTACTTTATTGTCATGCTAGCCAATTAGTTATGGGACACCTGCTTCGGTGAGCGCATATTCTAAGGCGTCAATATCGTGTTAGACTAGACTACCAATGACAGGGAAATTTAAATCCCGGTCGGGTATACTGAGAGTATTTTTTCCTAAATGGTTTTTTACTCTACCTCCACGCAAATATATGTACACTACCTCTAAGTTCAACCTTCCTCATTCCTAACTCATAGGCGTAATTGATACATATGCGTACAATACGTGGTGCTAAAAAATGTTATTGGAGCTAGAGAGGGGTGTGTAGGCCTACTATTAGACACACTGTCCTCGGTTAAGTTAGTTTGTAAGTCCTGCTATCCAATTAGTCAATATCTATGGGCTAGAGCTTGTTATAAAGAATTAAAAGGTACTGTTCTAGGCTAAGCTAGTTTGTAAGTCGTATGCTAATATAATTTATTTTTGTCCTTGATAGTCTACATACGGCAGGCATTAAGATACGTTCGTCTCCTAGCAGGTAAGTAGTGTTGCCATGAACCATACACTGGCTTGTGGCCCGTGCAAGTCCTTCAGGCCTGTGTTTACTGATGTTATCCCGCTTGTCTGGGTAAACCTACCCCTGGTGTGCTACCCGCCCGCAACAAGGTATCTACTCAACAGCATGTTGGAGCGACAAACGCATAAGACCCAACACCCTCTTCAAAAGATAAAAGTACCTTCAGCTGAAAAACCATATAAGCGAACTAAATGATCTATAAAATGTGATATTTTATTATCAAGTTTGGAATTGGAAGTGTATTTTTTTTAAACACGACTACATAAACCACATGACCTACAAAATAACATCACTTATTATTAAGACACACTTAACCATATTATTCCAATACTATAAAAATTAAAGTCGAACTCGGTGATCTTGGGTAAAATGCTCGCTTCAGGACCAGATGTTTGTGGGTTCAAACACAGCTGGGGTCTATAGATTTTTACTGAGTGATTTTAATCCGTAGCACAGCCTCCTTTGGAGAGAAGTAAATCCCTTGGTCCTATGTCGTTTGTGATATGTAAAATAACACTGGAAGTTAAGTGAAAATACCATTCCCGGCCAAATTGTTAGGGCCTATCACTCTCGCTCATAGGAATTCTCGTGTTCTGATATAATCACAGTGCTGCCAACGACCATATAGGGGTTGTAGCTAAATTATCACCAGAAAGTAGCTAGATTGTCGTTAGAAGAAAAATTAAAAGTTGTAAGATTTTTCGCAAAACAAAAAATGCATATATTAATATGAACTGAATTTAAGATACATCAGTGGACTGAGGTGAACCCCGGATCCGGAACGATGTCATTGTGATTTGTGAATGATAGATATATATTTTAGAGCTCTTTTGTAGACCAAAGCAATTCATTATGCATTCTTGCAGTACGGTACCTAGTTAAAAATTAAAATTCTACAGCAGTTAAATTAAAAAAAAAATGTATATGCACTTGAAATAAATTTAAGGAAAATCGCCAGTCACCAGATTAATCGCTAGGCACTAAAATTGAGAATTAGTCGTTTCAGACCCGTAAAAGTCGCTAGGTCTAGCGACAAATTCACTAAATTGGCCACACTGTATAATAAGTCAGTTCATAAAGTGCACGTTAAATACCTTGAATAAATAAATACAACAATTAAACCAGTATAAGTGTGCTAAAGTGTCAACCTTGCCTGGTATATAGCTTACTGGTGATTGTGAGGACGGTGCTTAAAACACTCTCAGGTGTACTGACTTTTGGAGTTTACAAAATAGTTTTTACTCTCTCCACACAGATGTGGATACATTTTCTGTAAACTATATCTTACCTGCCCCTATCCTGTTACACCAAGCCACTCAGTAATCTTACACCCAAACGAGGCTACATTCTTAATTTAATCACACCCCTCCCTTTCTTAGCTCACACTGATGATCACGCAGTATAAAGCACCAAGCTCGCAATATACTGGCTTTATAGTGACGTGGAGGTCAAGGTTTGAATCTCGGCTAGGTGCACTGAGAGAATTTTTTTTCTACATGCGGCTTGTTTCTATGGTTTTATCGCCTTTACTTTATACAAATGCGGGTACACGTACTGAACAAAAACTACCCTCCTACTCTCTAAGCGTTTACATTAAGTCGTTAATGAACATTGTATTGAACATATTAACAATAGACAAAAAAAAGTCAAGCTCAAAGATTAAAACAGATCATTTAAAGGAGTTGTGCGATTGTCATTCGCAAAAGGCTCGTCGTCGACGTCGTATGTAGCGCCGCGACGCTCCTCTTACCTCAAGTAGCTTTACTACAAAATTCGTAAATTGGGATGGTTCCACTCTTACTACACGCACGCAAACATCTGTCTACACTTCCATTCAGATTTTTATTCTAGTGTGTGTGTGTGTGTGTGTGTGTGTGTGTGTGTGTACGCGCGCGCTCCAGGAGGTGATAACATAGTCAAGTTGGTGTTTGCTACCTTTTTTTTTTCTTTCTAACAAACCACTTGGATAGTTTTTGTCACGTTACCTTTTTGATTTTTTTTAACGTGCCACCCTCTTTTTTTTTCTTAGAAAAAAAGGGAGTTGGAGGTAAAAAGATTCGAGAGTAGATACATTACAAGCGTGTCATTTTCTTTCCTCATGTGGCTATTTAATATTTTTGTGTTTATTCCGAAGGTTAACATGCTATCATATAAATTGTATTTAAGAATTAAAAAAGTTGTAGGAGCCAAACCAAAGAGCATAGTATATTTTTACTTTCTCATATAGAGAATGTATTGCTACTGATAATTTTCTACATCAGGATTATGAAGGAGCTTGAGGTTTTATGTAACCCCAAACTTAAATAAATGTCAAGACACAATCGTAAACACTTTTTCATGTAATTTATTATATCTTGGAACCCAATTTGTAAAAATAAATTTTAATCAAACTACTCTTATTAGGTTTTCTTCAGACATACCAGCATACAATATTGTTAGTTACAACTACATTCTTTATATTAATTCTAAACAAAATTGCTCAAACATTTTTTAAATAATTCAAATAAAAAAAGAGACATTTTTAAAATATTCTCTAATATTTAAACAATAAAATATATTCTTATTGATCATGAAAAAATATTCTCATATAGGACTAACAATTTATCGTAGGATCTACTTCTTGAAATTTAGTAATCATATAACTACTACCCTTGAATGCATTTTCTTAAAGAAAAACAAACAAAGAATAAATATTTATATTGTAAATAACTTAATATATATATTTATTTTGAGCCAAATAAATATAGACATATTTAAAATATTTATAATTAAAAAAATAATCTTCAGTGAACTAACTTAAAACAAATTTCCCCCCGAAAAACAAGTATGTATACAATATTACTAATCAAGTCAAATATTCCCCAAGGATCCACCATTTTAATCAAAATAGGTAGATCCATTCAAAGGAACTTTTCAAAATCACTAATCAGTAAACTACCTTTAATTTAAGGGATAATGTCCAAATAAATTCTAAATATCAAGTTTAAGCAAAATCCATTACATTTTTATGGATTTAGGTCCAGAGCTAGACAGACATAGGGGCAGACAGAACTATATAATCCTATTATTTGGGTTCGGGGTTACATAAAACGTTAAGATTCTTCATAATCTTAAGAATGAAAATTTTCACGATTTCGACATTTTCCCTTTATATGAGCAAATAAATTTTCATTTTTACAATTTATTCTTAATGTATCTGTCGAAACCACCAAAACAGTCTGAAGGATTTCATTTAAACTTTGTATGCAAGTAATATAAGGTCACATTGCGAGTAGAAATAGAGATTATAATTCAGTTTAAACCCAAGGGCAGTTTACTAATAGTTTATTTTTTTGAATAGGACATTTTTCTAAAAATCATTCAAACAATTTTTTTTAAACATGGATATCTGGGAACTGTTTTATATGAAAAATAATACTGTATATTTATTTTACGCCAGAAAATATATTTAAGGATAGTTTGCTTATAATCTCTACCTAAAATGTTGTTCCAGATATAATAGTCCATATGAGAAAGTACGTACAATAAGTGTAAGACCATTTACTTTAAATTGTATGAGTTTGCGATGCAATTTATTTTTCAAATACAATTGTTATTACAAGCTATTGAAGGCTATTTACTCTTTACTACACAGTTTTAGTGAGCTCCAAATCTCCCAGCATAAATTACTTAATATTTGACCATAAAAAGATTCGAAAACCTCTCTAAATGGTTTGTTGGTAGCCATCTAGAACCCAAGCCCCATATGATATTGACCGTATGTCCAAAACAAAGTGCTTCTAAAAATATAACAGCATTGCTTACAAATAGTTTTGAAACCAACTATTAGTTTGAACTCTATGGTATATCAAGTAAACTAACAGATTTGATTGCAGGATAAGGAAAAGATCTAGGCTAGAATATTGACCAGGCTCACTGTGGAAGGTTTTCCAATTGTGATTTATTAATGTTGTCCTACAATTTTATCTTCACATTAATGAAGGTGCAAATTTTCTAAGTTAGCCTTTGAGATAGGTAGAACTTATTGACGCAAATTAAATATTTTTGATCCATGATGTCAAAATTAATTTAAAGAGAGGTTTGTTTAAATACATCCCAAAAAACTATTTTCTACAACAAATGTATGCCATTGGAAGATAAATAGGTATTTACTTAAATATTGTTAAATAACAAATGCTACGTATCTTATGACGAAGAGAATGATATACTAACTAAAACATTATTTTACAAAAATCTCTGTGAAATTCAAACGATAATTGGATGGTTACCTAAACATTGTTTTACAACATCTGTAAGATCTAACAGAACATGGTTACTAAAATATTGTACCAAACACCTCTGTGATGCATAATATTATTAAAAAAACAATGTTCTACAACACCTCTGTGATTCATAATATGATTACTAAGACACTGTTCAACAACACCCCTGTGATGCAAAATATGATTACTAAGACATTGTTCAACAACACCCATGTGATGCAAAATATGATTACTAAGACATTGTTCAACAACACCCCTGTGATGCAAAATATGATTACTAAAACATTGCTCTGCAACAACTATGTAATGTATAAGAGAATGAGCTGTTAGCTAAAACTTTGTTCTACAACAAGTGCGTGATTGATGGAGAGTAGTAGGAGAATCTTCCAAGGAAAAATTTGTCTCAAAACCACTTGGTTCACTAATCTGTTGTAGAGGGAGCTTCTAGTTTTATCCCTGGCCCCTGTGTGTGGGTGGTCGGCAACACCGGCTTCCCTTAAAGAGGTCACTCCACTTCTCCTCGCTGAAGAATGACACGGAGACGTAGTGCAGTTCTTTTTGTTCTCCTAGAAAGATGGATGTCTCCATCTGGCGGAGCTACGCCATTAGTCAAGTCGAGAGAAGAAAGTTTCCGGGTGGAGAAAATTAATTACTGGCACTCCCCTCAACCCCTTCCTCAACACCACTATTACCCGTAGAGAACAAGAGACGATCGGTGGAGATTTCTCCTCCTCACCCCGAGACCCTACTTACTTACCTACCCCCGCGATGACTTGCGAATTACGCGCGCCCTTAACAAATAAGGGGTGGTATTTGGTGCAATAACGAGATAGGTCCACCGGAAATGATCCCAAAACTTTATTTTAATATATTTTGTGCAGCATGTCCTATTATCCATCAAGTTTATTAGATGTTTCTCACTTATGAGATAAGAATGACTGAGGTACAATGTTCAAGGAAATGTACCATAATTTGCATGGAGTTAAAGTGAAAAATCATTTAGAGTGGAAAAAAAACCCTCTGTACATCCGGCCAAAGATGTAGCCCCGGTATTGGTCTGCAATCCCATAGTGTGGGTCAAACCCTCTAACAAATCAGATATATAAATAGCATGAGTAGCTTTATTATTATTATTTAGAGACACCCATCAGTGGTCACATGGTCTAAGGCAGGCATGTCCAGCCCACGGCCCCCAAGTTCGTTCTGTGTGGCCCATCAGCTCAAATTGAAATGTTTAAAATTGCAGAAATAACAACAAATTAGGCTCTTGGAGCTGTCGTAAATGCTCGCTAACGTCCATGAAGCTACCAGAATCGTACGTACTTGTGTAACTCATGTATTTGTATGTATATATATATAATTTGTTAAATAAAATAATTATTCGATCATGTTTTTATTATATTTGTGCACTCAGCTTCATGTATGGCCCCCAACAAATTCCTCAAGAACTTATGTGGCCCTCAGTCAGGGAACGTTTGGACATCCCTATTCTAAGGTATTTAGTATGGAAGAAACTTTCAAAATTTCAAATTATTTCGTGAGATATTCAGACTAAAAACAATGCTAATTATAACGGAATTAAAAAATAAAAACCTGTACAATCGTACATCAAAGCGTGCAGAGACGAATCATTTGTAAGAGACAATTATACAAATCAAAATCTTGAAGCGTTAGAAGACTATAACAAAGATCACGCTTATCATACCATATAATAGTTGATACAGGTGTGCGTACATTGGGGCCACCCGAACTCTGATATTGTGATGCAAATTATTGTTGTGCAAAGAATGTTCCCGCGTGAGCTACTGATAATGTCTCTGCGAGCTACCGGTAACGCCCGATAAACAGTCTGGTGACCTCTTGTCTAAGGTCTATTACTCTCGAAATGGACTGAGCTGTCACCAACGAGGAGAGTTTGAACTTCTCTCGGGTGTAATGAGCAACGGCGTTGAAAGAAGGGTTCTAAGAAATCCACGGTATCCGTAACCTTTTAAAGGGAGGTCCACATATACATATACAAATTTAGTGTTATTGTGTTTTACTTTACTACAGTTTAACACTAGGTCATCAACCAAACACTAGTTAATATTTTAATATTCAACTTAAGCTGCATCTAGTAAAACCTCCGATTGTACATTAAACCCATTCAACTTTTCAAATGCCTTTATTTCCCTATTTAATATGGTATTGAAACTAAATGACGTTCTTAGGATGAGCCGAGTAAATGTGGTCTAAGAAAAAGAGGTAAACATTCTTGCTATCACCTGTAATATCTAATTTGAGGAATTAACAAGAGAAAAGATTAGCTTAAAAAAAGGCAGATATGGAGTTGGTAGCTTATGTAGGTAGGTTTACTACCCTTCCCTCACCCATTATCTCAAATAGCTGCTTGCCTCAAACATTATTTTGTAATGATGAAAAGTTTTAAATCATACACAAAATGTTAACAACATTGCTTTTTAATACAAGGTTGTGGCAGGTTGTGTTAAGAGGAAATCAGTGCTAAAATAGTAGTGGCCTGTTGATAATATAATATTAGTGCTAGTTACATAAAAATATGTCAAATCTTAAAAAAACATAAACCTAAACT
Source organism: Timema bartmani (assembly GCA_902151455.1). Taxonomy (NCBI): domain Eukaryota; kingdom Metazoa; phylum Arthropoda; class Insecta; order Phasmatodea; family Timematidae; genus Timema; species Timema bartmani. The sequence goes on from CABFWB010000099.1 coordinate 470,867, forward strand.
TGACACTTGGTTATTAAAATAACCACCAGCAGAAACTATTCCCTATGAGACACCAAAAAAGGTGAGATGTGTTTTAATTTTTTTTTATTTCCCTGCGTTTCACTACCTACTCGGCTATAAAACGTAAAATAAATTTACATGCATTTGCGTGGAGGGAGAGTGGGAAACTATCTAGGAAAACTACATTTAGTACACTAAGCCGGGATTCAAGCTCCAACGTTCCCTAGTAATATTGATAATGATGCTAATATTAACAATATTATATTCGCTTAGCGGTAAATTTAAGATAACATATTATTATAATATAATTTTGTTTACAAATAGCTTTATTCGTTTTGATCATATCTATTTTTAATTCCTCATATAAATAGAAAATATTGTGTTTTTGAAAATATTCGACCTCAAGATTATGATGATTATTGACATTTAATTTGCCTCCGAACCCAAAAAAAAAGTGTATCTAGAATTTCTGTCTATCCCTCGTTTTGTCTGTCTGTACCTGGTGCCACAACCGAAACGATTTGATGGATTTTGTTCAAACTTAATATTTAGGTAGGCCTAATATATGTTATTACGCTGGGTAGTTTTTTGAATTTTAGTCCTAGCCCTTAAAACAAGGGTTGCTAACTTATTAATATTTTTTTAAATTTAAATTTCTAGAAAATGGCTTTAACATGGGTATCTGGGGTATATTTGACATGACAGAAAATATTGTGTATCTATTTTTTAGGAGCTTAGTTTACTAACGTCTAATTTAAAAAAATAAAATGTTTAAAATGTATATCATAGGAAGTTTTACATGATGAAAGGCACAGTATACTTGGTTTTATGAGAAAAACTAATTTATAGGTAGTTTAAATATGACTTATATTTTTAAAGTCAAAATATAAAGATAAGAGCTTTAAAGTTTTTGTTAAAATTGAGTACACAGGCAGTTTTTTATATGATAAAAATCTAGGGCGTAGAAAGGCTGGGGTCATGGAGGTTCGGCTAAAGGTAGAGTAAAATTTTCTAGTGGAACGCCCCCTAGAAAAAATAATTTTCTATACCCTTGGTAATGAGGTTTTTTGATAAATGGTTTATAAATATCTCCTACAAAAATCTAGATACTTTTTCTCTCAATTCTACTTATCTCATCCCTACCCCAATAATGTAATTAATATGTGTATAGCGCAATGTTATGGGGTAATATTTAGGTTAGAGTAATTCAAAAGCCACTATAAGCTTGTTGTGACTAATTATTCTAAGATATTTGTCTCCATGGTTAGAGCTGTTGACCAGAAGGCCAAGGAACCCAGGGTCTATTCCTGATCAAGTCATCTCTCTTAAAGGGTTAATGACCTCGATTATTAGCCCCTTGTGCAAAATAACTATGATCTCACACATCTTGGTCCCCTAGTCCCATCTTACTCTGTAAGGCGGCTTCGTTAACCTCCTTGTCGGCTAATTACCCTCGTTACAGATTGCAGGGGGACATCCGTCTAGTAAGACGTCCCCGACGTCTAGTAAAGAGGGACGAACCAACGCTAGCGTCGTCCCGACCAGGTAGGTAAGGGAAGATCTACCACCCCTTTTTCTCTTCCGTCAGCCATGAATCTTCAAAACCGGGTCCAGGTCTACCATATCCTAGGGGTTATTTAGGGGGTTGAGAGTTTGGGGGTTTGAGTTATTTGATGACAGCTTTACACGAAGTTTCTAAAACTAGAGGGTTGTCTTAATGGCTTGGAACTTTAACAAGTATCTTCTGAACAAGGATCGGCTCTTTTCTTAAGACGTAAGTCCAATATTTGGGCACACGCTGTAAGATGGAGTCTTTCCTCACAAAGTTAGCTTTTTACCAGATTGATAAAGAAGTGTTTAAGAAGCATCGTAGTTGTAACAATGACAGTTTTTTATTTTTTTAAACTAGCACCACGTCTTACTACCCGTTCAAGTTATACGTTTAAGTACTATTTATGCTAAGGGATTAGGAATTGAGAAGGTCGAATTTAGATGAAGTGAGCCCACATTTGCATGGAGGAAAAGTGGAAAACCATTTAGGAAAAAATCAGCCCAGTTCACCTGGCCGGGATTAGAACCTCAGTCTCTCCGTCCTCGGCAGTCTAACTCAACACGACTAGCACGTTAGCTAACTACGCCATTGAGATGAATGATGAGATTTAACCTAGTTAGAAGTTTAGCGTGAGTTAGCGATTTTTTTTACTGTGGTTGAGTTTTCAGTGTGGTCAAATGAGGGTGTAGAGAAAGTTTTTTCAATCCTTAAAGGTGTGGGGTGCTTAGATGTTCTCCAGATATAGCAATTTATGGTGCTGGAGTTGGATGAAGTGTGGTTGTCCTAGTTTAATTTGGTTTTGCAAGTCTATATCCTTTCTCATAATTAATATAGACCTATTACAATTTATGGTGACAGTGTAAGTGCTAGCTGTAATTGTCCTAGGTTGAACTGATATTAAAATTGTGTGCTCGCCTACGCTATGTCTGAAAATTAAATTAGATTTAAATTTATCTAAATAAGGAGGGAGAGTGGAAAACCAATCAGGTAAAAATACTCTCAATACACTTAACCTGAATTCTCACTCCCAACTGTCTGTCATCGGCCGTCCAGTCTTTTGAGAGAGCAACGCTCTAAACCGCTCGATCACCGAATCGTACTTATTTGTTAAGAATTAGAAATTTTCCTACGTAACTTACTTTGGCCTTATATCCATAATTATTAATGATGAAAACTAAAAACTGCATAGCTAGTTACACGACCCACGGCATCAGACTATAAATATACTGGATAGCCTGTGACAGGGAAGTCGCTGTTCGAATCTAGTGTGGGCTGACAGATTCTCTCATGCGGTTTTATTATTGTGATTTTACTATCCTTCTAATGACGCTACTGCTGGTGCATTTTTATAAAACTACACTCTCGTATCGCTACTGATTATAAAATGATGCTAATAGCCTTAGTGTTAAAAGTTCTGATAGGAAAATGGCAAAAATAAACGGGTTTTGATATGTAGCAGAGCAAATCAAGTTTAAACTCATAATAATATTAAAGTGTACAGAACCTATATAAAAATTAAAGGAACCATACATTTTGTAGATAATTCAGTTTTAAATATTTGAAAAAAAGAGTAAAATTAACCTTATTAGTGCTGTCCAAACGCCACGTTAATTTTTGGACATTCGGTATAGCTTGAAAACCACCTGTGTAAAATTGTTAATTGTGTTTACCTGGATGCCCTGGTGAGGATCCGAACCCCCGCAAATAGTTGAAGACAGCCTGCCAGCTGTGGGTGTTGGGGTTTTGGCACTCCCAAAATGAAGGGGGCTCTCTGCACCTGAGAACAGCCCCACAAACACATGGTAAGTAGGTGTTTGAAACATGTTCATTCGGAATGTACGCATTTTAATCATAGAAATGGAGATTGAGAAGAGGAATTTATATATTTAGAGCAAACTATAATAGCAATTTAATGGAATACACATGAAAAAACTCCCTCAATGCACCCAGATGGGATTAGAACCTTGACCTTCTAGTCACTGGTAAATCAAAGTAAACGAGGAATCATTATTTCAATAGTCTGGACTTCTGATTACGGGAATATTGTAGTTCGAATACCAATTGAGTGTACTAAGCATTTTTCTTCAGTAATTTTATACTCTCCGTCCACACAAATGTGGGTAGCTTTCCTCTCCATACTCCTTATCCCTAAGACATTAGCATAATTAGTTCATCTTATATGATTATAAAAGAGAGACCATGTCCTTCCTCACAAATTCCTGCTGCATGAATTCTTCGAACATTTCTAAAAGTCCTAGAAATATGAAATTTGGCAAGCAGATAGAGGTACCTTATACAACCAGAAAAGTCTAAAAATGGGAAATTTCAAAATGCGACACAAGGAATTATGTGATTTTGAGGGGTAGGCCTATATTAAAAGAATAAAACCTACTATGGAACGTAGGTAATTAAAATTTAGCAGGTAGGTAAAGGTATGACTCTAAATAATCGAAAATTCTCAGAATTTGAGATTTAAAAGTTGGATTTGGTGAAATTGAGGAGTAGAGGTTAGAAACTTTCAAAACTAATAGAAAAACACCACTTACAAGGGAGGTATGAAACTTAAATTTGGAGTAAGTTAATTCCAGATTTTAAAATGGGACTCTGGGTAAAAGGGGTCGAAAGGGGGAGGGGGGGGGGGTTGAATGATATTAACAGAAAGCCATAATTTTAGGTGAGTTGAAAATTAACATTTTCCAGTAATTTAGTGGGATTACTCCAAATACCTAAATAATTATTGAGTATTTAAAAAGTTGAATTGGGTTGTTAGTGAAATGAGGGGGAGTTTCGAAATGTACCAAACTTATATAAAGAATACTTCTTAATGTTGTATTTGGTTTAAATTTGTCAATAAGGTTCAAGAATAATCCCAAATACCCATTTTTTTTCAAAATTTAGTATCTGAAAATGGGGAGGGGAAGAGTAACCAGCCTCCAAATATCCAAAAGGAATATAAATAAACACTTCCCGTAGTTGAACATTGAAATATTTACATACAAATAGAAAGGCAAGCAGATAAAGGATCAGACCATACAGCCAGTAAGGTATAAATATGGGATATTTCAAAATAGGTCTCCGGGGAATTGGGTGGAGGAGAAATTGTTAATATAATAATCATTTGAGGTGAGATATTCGGCATTTGTCAGGAATGTAGTGGAATGAATACAAATACCAAAATAATTTTTAAACACTTTAATTATCTAAGTGCGGTTGGTGAAATCTGGGATTTGTAAATTTCCAAAACATATATATATATATATATATAAAATTATAACTCTGATAGGAAATTTAAATTTTTTACGAAGGTATAAGAGCTACTCCAAACAAACTTACTTTTAACATTTAAAAGCTATGGACCAAAAAATGGGGTGAAGGAGCCCCCCAAAACTTTCCAAATCTAATAGAATAGAAAACTTACTATAAGAAAAAAAATCTAATTTTTTTTTCATACACGTAGTAATACAAGTAAATAGAGGGGGATCACCCCGTACAACCAATAAAGTATAAAACTAACTGGGAAAGTTCATAATATGTATCTGCGAAATTGTGTGGGCTTTAAATAGATACATATTTATAGATGAGGTAAAAAAAAAAGTGAAATTTGGCATGCAGGTAGAGCTACCACTTAAAATAATCTATTAAATAACAAAATATGAAACTTCTAAGTAAGAGTGGGAAAAATGGGGGAGGGTGGTTTAAACATTTTCAAAACTAGACTTAAAAACTTTCCACAGTAGTGTAACACTTAATTTTGACTGGAAGCTAACAGGACCATTTCAAATAACAAAAAAAAGTTTACACTTTTTATTAGAACTTTGGGATATTAGGGGCAGGGGGAAACCACACATTTTGATGAAATAAGAAAATCAATGTGCCAGGAATGTAGTGGGTAATACTTCTTGAGTATTTGAAATTTTCAAGTGAGAGTTGGTAAAATGGGGTGGGTTTTTTGAAATCTTCAAGACCTATATTAAAAATACTTTTAATTGTGGGATAAGAATTTAATTTGTCAGTAAGGTTTAGAAGCCACCCCAAACACCATTGCTATTTTATATATCTGAAAATGGGGGGAGGAAGAGTTCCCACACCCCAAAAAAATTTTTTATAAAGCTAATATAATATCGTATGTTAGAAAATGGAAATATTTTCTTACGTGTAGATGGACACCACCAAATGACCATAAAAGTATGAAAAGATTTTTATTTTAAATTAAGAGACAGTGAATTGGGAAAAGAGCGGAAATGAGATGTTAAAGTTTCAAAACATATTGAGCAGTATTATATATATATATATTTGCAAGTACTTATGAAGACCACCCCAGATAATCATATAATACTTAAAATTGGTTCCAAAAAGTAAGTCATTGAATATTTTACAATCGATTGGAAAAAAACTGTTTGTGTAGTAGAAAATCTAAATATGACAGGTATTTACAAGGACTCATATGTATCCATCCTATAACAGTCCATTATTTTATTAATGCTGTTTTTTTGAAATTTGATATTTTTTTTTCAACTCTTTTTTAGTAACAATATATATTACATAATTTTTCTTCTCTTATGATTGCTTTTAGGCAATGACTTTTAGATTAGATTACTATTTTGACATTATGTTTTAGTCAACCTGCCTATTTTCACGTTTATTCACATAATTTTAACCAATAAAGGATTCATATTTTAAATCATTATGAAATGGTTACTTTTCTCCCTAGTTTATTTTAGATACTTAAAAAATAACTGGCACATTAGCTAATATTTATACAAAACGAACAGATATTGAGACGCGCCGATAAAATACATTACTTTCAATAAAATCAATTTTCGGGGCGAAAATTAAAGATATACAATGATAATGTTGGTCAGCCTGTGGATAGAAGTCCACCCTCAACAGTCGCACATTTAAGGTCCACAATATTGAGATCTGACCATCCTCAAATAAAATATCAGCACAAAGTAAGTGCTTAACCATTCTGTGTTTACTTCAAGTTTGGTTCACCAGTGATGCTGAGGTTGATATTTTAATCTAGACCGGATGTACTGAGAACTATATTTTCATAAATAGTTTAAAAATTCCCGTACATGCAATGAAATGTACAACATTTCCTCTAAAATTCAATCTTTATTATCTCTACCCCTATTGGTGCAAATAAATAAGGATAGTTCAGACGGGTAGTAATCTAAGGTGATAAAGCATACACACACGAAACAATCAAATAATTTAAGGATAGCTATATAAATAAAACAATCCGTCGATTAAAACACTGTATTGTGTATCCCTCAAAACATATTATTAAAATTTCAAACCCTAACAGACCCATTCGGTTGCTCTACTACCTTCCTCAAACCTCATCCCCTTTTCGCTTCACACACATTAACTGGTCAACGCTTAATTGTCCGATTAATAACAGGGGATGTACTGGACACACACACATTACTAGCCGGACAATCGTCTATGGCACAATCGACCGAGCCCCTCTAACTAAAACGTTTGTGCCGGCAGAGCCACCGTGGCGGTTTCACGTAGCAACCAGCCTCACCAGAGGATCAGTGTTAATCTGGTCATAATGCGGCGAGTATAGACACCCGTGTAGGATGGAGAGAGAGAGGTGTCGATCATAATTTGAAGAGCGAATGATTTCATCATCATACGCGTGATGGCCCGTGATCGTATAGCATGAGAACGGTCTGTCGGTCGGTTAATGTATGCGATCGGCGGGCGTCAGGGTGTGCTTGTGTGTACCGACATACCCAGTTTCATGTGTGTATTCATTAGGACCACACCTGCCTGAGCTACAGGTTGCGAGGCAGGGAATGTTCTATATTAGGGGTCACTTATGCACAGCCCACGTGTCTCCATGTAAGTACTGTAAGGGCCAGGGCTACAGGTTCAGAGGCAAGGAATGTTATATATCAGGGGCTACTAATATTCTTGTTTGCTATCATTTATTGTTAGCGAATTGTTCAGTATGCTAAGTTATTTTACTTTCCACCACGTCCTACTCCCCTAAGAGACTAAGTTTTTTTAGCACCGCATCTAACTACTATTATATATTGATAACTTAAAGATAAGCACTAGTGAGTACTAGAACCAAACGTAAAGCTCAAATAGTTTGTTTCACTAATGAAATGAGGGTTCTAATTCCGGGCAGGTGTATTGGGGCTAGTTTTTCATAAATGTTTTCCTATTTTATCTCCATGCAAATGTATGTACTGTACATTCCCTTAGAAGTATTTACTTTTCAGTCCTATCTCATTAGTGTGTGAATATGAAGGTCTAACGTGCTACTCTCTGAATAGACTAGACTGCCGATGATGGGGAGATTGAGGTTAAAATCTCAGTCTGGTGTACTGAGGGTGATTTTTACAAAGAGGTTTACCTTTCTCCCTCCACGCTAATGCAGGTACACTTCCTCTGAATATAACCTTCCTAATCCCTAATACCACTAACGTAATTAGTACATAAGCGTATATTCCTAATGTATAGTAAGACGTGGTGCTAAAAAAGCAAAAAAAAAAGTAATATTTAAAGTTTTAATATTATAGTGTTATAAATATAAATTGAATTGTTAAAAAATGTGTCCAATGGTGTTTATTCCAAGACGAGAATTATTCTTAGCCATCAGAACATCATTGTTTCAAGAAAAAAATAGTAACTAAAAAGTGTTGCAGGCCCCCCTAAGATTCGATCGTAGCACTTTTGTTTTGACCACTAAAATCTTCATCGTTTAGTGGAGATTTTTTGAATTTTTTTTTGGTGTTGATTCACTTTGTTTTTTTGCTCAGTGGTCTTTCCCTTAATTAAAAAATCATGAAAGGAACTTGGTAAGTCACAAAGACCTTGTTCCCACGTAACGTCCCTCTCATTCTCTTCTTGTACCCAACCCTCGCAATATTTTTAAACTCGATGTGAAAATGAATCCTCAACAACTGGAGCAAGATTGACTAATGGACAAAGTAGAGGAGATAAAATCAAGAACAAACTTTAAAATTAGCCATAGTCCCATTTTATAAAATACAAACGTATTCTTTTGCGTGAAAAATTAGTAACATTTTACTATTTTATTAGTTTTTAATATATAGCTATTGATATATATTAAAAGTGACAATTGCAGAATACATGACGTCTTCACGAATTGTTAAATAATAGTCTGTCTAGTAGCGTTTCTAGCTGTCAGATATAGTTCTTTCTATTAAAATATGACTGTATCAAGCAAGTCATTTATAGGAAGGAAAGGCTGGTTGACTATAGGTTTAATTGACTCTGCTTGGATTCCAGATAGAGGCTTAAATAAATATTTGTGTAAATATTTAACAGATACTTCTACTGCGATGTATTTTTAAAATAATGTTGGCATATTTATTGTTAGAGTGTTTCTTGTTTTTTCTTTCCTGTTCAACCTGTTACTACTAGTCCGGACAACCAACATGATGAGGGTAGAATTTAAAAGAAATGCATTCAGCATTTGCTTTATGTGAGCTTGAAAAACTATTTAGGAGATACTATATTTAACACATCTAGCCGGTGATTGAAAGCCAACCTACTGGTCTAAAACAAACTAGAGAAGATGAGCTTGACGTTTAGTACACGCTCTCATCGATGCTGGTTTTCTCTTAAATTGTTTATACATCCACACAACTGTGGGTGCACTTCCTCTAAAATCTATCTTTCCCATCCCTACCCTTAAAATGTAGATATGCTGATAGCCCAGCTAGAGGTTAAGAAGAAATTTGAGACAGTAGCTCAGGGGATCGAAAACGCCCCTTTGGTGAGATTATTACGGGTGCGTCGGTTACTAAGAACGCCTGTGGTTGTAACCCGATGCGATATACGCCCTATGGAGGCGGCGCCGAGTTTCTTAGGTTTCCACGACTTGCCACTAGGGGGGCGTATCTTCAAACTCACGCCCCCTTTCACAGATGCAAGATTAGCCTACAAATCTCCCACAAAAAAACAAAAACAAAAAAAACTCTGCGATATTATTTGACTTGGCTGTCGTTTAAAAAGGTGCTTAGACCTTATCGGCAGGCATGAGGTCTTAATGTCGGTATCTTCTAATCTTATTTATCCGTGATTAGGGGACAGGATTTGAATACCGGCAGAGTAAAGTGAGTGTGGTTCTTTACTAAATGGGTTCCATTTCTCTTTCTACGCAAATTCGGGCATATGTTCTCTAAAATATCATCCCTACCCAATAATAGCAATACATTTAGATATAAACCATGGACGGGTAACTAGAAGTTATGAGGTTTAAAAAAAAGAAGGTAAAAATTATGCATAGAAAGAGGTAAGTTAGCCTTCCCCCTACGCATGCGCATGAATTCCGAATCCTGTCAAACCCGCACTTTCTTAAACACACACACACAGACACACACACATTTATATGTCACGTCTGGGCTACATAATTCATAGCCCACAAGTGGAAAGATTAGCTAGTACTAATGTACCGTTGCCCAGGGGACACCCTAATGTACTAATCATACATCCGTTAAGTGGAGACTCATTCCATGCATGTCCCGATGAGATGAGATGATTGGGATAGTGAGTTCGAAGGTGTGGAACCAGTTGAAATACTTAACCTAACTTAAGCCTAACCAACCAAACCCTGGTGACCGTTGGGATACTTCCCCTTTCGGGAAAAATACTCAAGGTACCAGCCAGGAATTGAACTCGAGACCCCTAGGTTCGTAGCCAGGTGCACTGACTACTGCTCCACGGGGCCGGTCAACACAAAGATAATACTACCTTTTCGACCTCCCAGGGACTATAATTAATGTGCACCCACTTTGGTGGCCGCATGGTCTAAAGAGGCATCACGCTTGCGATAGACTAAACTGCCGATTACAAGGGTATCTGGGTCCAATCCCGGTCGGGTGTAGTGATGGTGGTTTAACCAAAATGTTTTACCAGTCTATATCCACGCAAATGCGGGTACACTTCCTCTAAAGTCAACATTTCTCATCCCTAACACATTAGCGTGATAATTACAGAGGCGTATAACCCTATTGGGTAGTAAGACGCTGTGCTTAGAAAACAAAATAAAAAAAACTAATGCGCATTAGAATAATATATGTGAACAATTGTTCAATGCTGATGCCTTAGCTCATCGGATAGCTCATATTTCTACGGACTATAAGGTTCCAGGATTCAATTCTCAGGCTGGTTTCAAAAATAATATAATTTTTAAAATTGAGGCTTCCCCTTTTACGGTGATTAGTTTATAGCCGGGGGACTGGGCATAGAAACTTTTAATATGTGATTTATCGTTGGGGTTTATCCGTACTTCCCTGCACTAATACGAATGTAGTTAATTCAGATACCCTCTTCATCCTTTCTTATAGAGTTAGCCATTAACTAACCCATTGTTTTAGACTCATGAACTAAAACTAAACAATCCAACTATAATTGTACTGTCATAAGAAGAACTATGTTTTTGCACCGCATATTACTTTACTTCCAGGTTTTACGTATTTAGTTACAAATATGAAGTAGCGATGAGGATGGTTTAGTTTAGATTAAATGTACAAGAATGTGCGTAGGAAGAGAGAGAAAGCAGTACACTGTTTTGAAATAAATAACCTTACTACACCTTGCAGGTATTCGAACCTTGACATCCTAGTCACGGGTCAGCAATAGTGGGTGATCCGACATTTATTTCATGTGACCACCGATGTGCTTTGGAAGAAACTTAATTCAATGTTCAAAACGTAATTCATATTTCTCTCATGACTTTATAAGTCAAGGCTAATGTTCTGCAACTCAATTTTTGACATATTATAGTGTACACTTTTAAAGTTAATTTTACATTCTTTTTTTTTTAACAATGTTGTAGGTTCTATATGATATTTATTTTATTCGCCTCCTAAAAGGTTCTTTCAATGCCACACCTATTATATGTAAAGAGCCAGCCAGCATTGTAAATATAGTCAATTTTTTGTTTATTATTTTTTGGTGGGGGTGTGGGGGCCAGGGGGCTAGTGTAAACGGAGAGAGAGAGAAAGAGATAGATAGAGAGACAAGTAGTCCATTCCGAGCATCGACCGAATGGCTTGATTTCTTCTCCACAGGGGCTCGATTTCCGCCTCACGCCTGGTTTTCAAGTTGACAAAGTTAACTGTTAAATAAATGATCTGTTTCTGTTGTCTGATTTTCAGTGGCTGCGTGCGTGGTGAGACTTCAAATTTAGTGCAAAAAACTACCGATGGCCGCGCTTTAACCACAATATATTTTCAACCGTCAAATGAATGTTGTAGAATTAACAATTTTTAAACAAGTATTTAAACAAGAGTGTTTCCCGCAGCAGTGCACACACGGACTAAGTGTCAGGTTCATCGAGTTTTGTTTGTGGATGATGGCGAGGTTAGAGTTCGAATCCCAGCCCGGTGTTTTGAGGGTTGTTTTGCCTTGAATTGTCTACCATTTGACCTCCACGAAAATATGGGTATATTTAATCTAATTTTTACCTTACTCATACCTATCCCAAGATTGTAATTAAATGTGAGCTATCCAGAAGGGTGGTACACATAGAAAGGGAGAAAACACCAGGGTTTATTAAGGAGCACTAAAAAGGATTCCGGGTATATGTCTTCTTTGTTTTTAAGGATCAATGGAAAGGATTCCGGGTGTCTTTGTTTTTACATTTTTTCTTCATGTTCTCTCTAAGATAATGAAGGTTCAAGCATATCTCTGGATTATTACTCTCTTTTTTTTAATCTTACTACCGGTTAAGGCTATACGCATATATAATAATGGATCTAATGAGAGGAAGGGACATTTTAGAGGTAATCTACCCACATTTACTTGGAAGGAGAGTGGGAAACTATTTAGGTAAAAAAAACACCTCAGTAGAAACGACAGGGATTTAAGCTCCAATTTTCCCGTCATCAGTAGGTCAGTCTAACACGAGAGTGGAGTGACGCCTTAAACTATTCTTCCACTGAAGCGGGTGATTACTTTTCACATTCGTAACCCACATATTATACATTATATATATTGTCCTTTCAGTGCCTTTGTCTGAAGCATATATAATAATGGATCTAATGAGGGGAAGGGACATTTTAGAGGTAATCCCACATTTACTTGGAAGGAGAGTGGGAAACTATTTAGGTAAAAAAAACACCTCAGTAGAAACGACATGGATTTAAGCTCCAATTTTCCCGTCATCAGTAGGTCAGTCTAACACGAGAGTGACGCCTTAAACTATTCTTCCACTGAAGCGGGTGATTACTTTTCACATTCGTAGCCCACATATTATACATTATATATATTGTCCTTTCAGTGCCTTTGTCTGAACCTATTTTATTAATAATTGGTACAACACAGTCGTCTATGCTTTCTCGTATAGTCTATAAGAGTTTGAAGCAACATTTTAGAAACTAGGTTCTCAGCAGTCTAAACTTAAATGAATTTTCGCGAATAAAAAGAGTATCCAGCGTTATTTAATATGTAAGCCCATCCCTAGACACTCATATTTAAAATAAATGGTACGTTGCACTGCATAAGACTCTCTCTCTTTAATTTGAAAAAACACTACCAAAGAGCATACTTGAAATAATAGAAAATGTTACAGGAACAGTAAGAAAATAGGAGCACATATTTCCACCAAAGAACATATCAAATCAATTTCATATTTTAATTTAGGCCTACTCTATAAAAATATATATGATTGCTTATAGTTCATAAAATATTGGTTTTATAAAAATACATTGCAAATTAACATATCTATATTTTTAATAATACAATGGTAAGTTATTTAATATCTCAAATAGTTGCAGATATAAAATACAAAATTTGGAAATTTCCGCTTCTCTAAAGTAAGTTCAAAGTAATTTTCATGGGAAAACGAGAATTGCCATTTTCTTTGTATTGTAATGTTGTATTATTATACAAACCGGCTTCAGCAGCGACGTGGTCTAACACACTACTTTCGTGTTAGACTAGATTGCCGAAGATGGATAGATCAGGGTTCAATCCCAGTCGGGTTCACTGAAAGTGGTTTTTCCTAAATGGTTTTCCACTCTCCCTACACGCAAATATTGGTACACTTCCTCTATATTAAGCCTTCATAATCCCTAGCCCATCAGTGTAATTAGTACATAGGCGTGTAACCCAAATGGGTAGTAAAACATGGTGTTAATACAAAGATTAAATAATGCCTAGATACAAAAATTTATTAAAAATCGTTAAAGCGTATTTTGAGAAAATCTATTTTTTCAATTTTGCATTTCAGTAAACTAAATTTTAGGAGATATCTAATTCCAAAAACCTTTTGGGAGAACTCTATGTAAACCATAAATACCCAGTTTTATCCCAATAGGTAAAATGGTTCTGGCTCTAGTCCGAGATATAGATAGACATACAAACAGATGACATCGCTAAAACCCCTTTTACGGTTTCAGGGGGCCATTTATCACAATCTCGAGCTTGACTTTTTTGACGATCACGATACTTAGAGGGGTCGAGAGACAGTAAAATTAGTTTGACATTTAAAAAAAAATTATAAATTAAAAGAAAATCTGTCGTCAGAAATTTGTACACTAATTTTAGCGTTAGAATCAAAATCACAATTATTTAGCTTTTAGATATGATCAAATATTATCCAAACATCAAATTTGAGATAAATAAATCCAACCGTTTCGGCTTTAGTTACGAGTACATATAAACATAATTGTAAAACCCACTTTTTGAGTTTGGAGGCAAGTAAAACGTCAAGATCGATCCTAATCTCGAGATAATAATTTTGCATGAGTACAATACTTTTTTAAAAAGAAATTAAGAAAGTTGCTTATAGTCCGGACAAGTAATTAGACACGTAGCACGTATATTTAAATGAAGGCTAGATTAGCGAAACACATTGGTTTACATATTAATTTGTTGTTTTATCTGTTTTTCACATCTTCTTTTCGCCCACCCCCTCACTGACATTGTTATCCAGGTAAAGGCAAGTAAGCGTGCCTCTGACACGTAAGTCTTTCTCCCCCTACTATTTTTTTTTCACCTCAAACATGTTTTAGAAAGTGCTTCGTCAGTGCTAAAGACCACTGCTTGCTTCAATTTCCGCTCCGGAAAACGTTCAGATGACGTGACCGGATTTTGAGGGCGGTGGATGGGGGAAGGAAAGGGGCGGTTGCACGTGCAATATATCACGTGATCGTGTGATTACGTCACCTCGAGGGTAGTGCTCTACCCACAATCCATCCCGTAAATTCTTACTTGCCACTCTTCAAAGTCAGACAGTGAGAATTTCTGATTAAGTTTTGTAAAACTATTTTTTTTAAATATCTATATATTGACATCCACCCGATTTTGTAGGTATATGGACTAACAGCCAGGCTCCTCTAGACTGGTTAATTAGGCACCAGGAAGTTTGGGTTCGAGCCCCAGCTTGATATATCTTAATAAATAGTTTCCCCTTCGGTCTCCACAAAGATACGTAATGTTTAAAAAAATATAAATATCAGAATAAAGGGCACATTTCAACACAAAAGTTTTCCTAGTACCTACCTGTAGTGCTTATAGATACATTTTATATAGGGTACTATCTCCGACATCTTAGTTCTGTCAGTAGCATATCAATATGATGAGCTAAGGGTCCTGAGTTCAATTCCCAGGACGACCAAGAACCTTATCATTATTAAAATGTAGGCTTCCCTTATTACAGTGATGAATTAATGGCCATAGGGCTGGGTGCTGTATTTGGTCTAGAATTAAGTTAGCTAATAAGTCGTGTCCTAATATAATCAGTAAGTTAAGAAAGCTCACATTATATACCTAAAATAATAAAAAATATATTAAGTCCTCTATTACTATATGGTCTATGATTGATGAAAATGTAATAAGTCCCACCTCAGTGATAGAATGGTCTAAGGCGTCACTGTCACAATAAATTAAACTACTGATTACTGGGAGGTCAAGGTTCTAATCACGTTCGGGAATACTGAGGGTAGTTTTTGTAAACGATTTTCCACTTACCCTCACGCCTATGTGAGCACACTTTGATAAACTCAGCCTACTCTGCCTTAATTTTTGAACTAAAGCAAAGTAGATTTTTAAAAAATATGCCGTGAGGGTTTTTAGAGTAAATCCACCCCAACTTGCGTGAAGGCATAGTTTAAAATCATTTAAGGGAAAAACAATTCTACACGCACCCACCTGGGATTCAAATCTTTAGTAACCTATCCCTATAAGCGCACAATAAGACTTTATGAGCCAGGCACTTTGTCCGCGTATCCACTCATGTGGGTATCTAATTACATATTGTAATTTTAAACATATTTATAGTTTTTGTATAATTTATCGATAAGATTAAGTATATTTATTAAAATCTCAATACCCTCCTCGGTGGCGTAGTTGGCTAACGCGCTAGTAGTGTTGAGCTCGACCGCCGAGGACGGGGAGATCGAGGTTCGAATTTCGGTCGGGTGAACTGAGGGTGTTTTTCCTAAATGGTTTTCCACTCTACCTCCACGCAACTGCGGGTTCACTTCCCCTAAGTTCGACCCTGCGAATTTCTAATTCATTAGCGTAATTAGTACTTAAGCATATAACCCGAACGGGTAGTGAGACGCGGTGCTAAATATTATTATTATTAAAATCCCAATGAAACTTTATCACATTTTTATAGCTGTAGGCCACATGGCTAACGCGCTAGTCGTGTTGAGCTCGACCGCCGAGGACGGGGAGATCGAGGTTCGAATCTCGGTCGGGTGAACTGAGAGTGTTTTTCCTAAATGGTTTTCCACTCTACCTCCACGCAACTGCGGGTTCACTTCCCCTAAGTTCAACCCTGCGAATTTCTAATCCATTAGCGTAATTAGTACTTAAGCGTATAACCCGAACGGGTAGTGAGACGCGATGCTAAATATTATTATTATTAAAATTCCAATGAAACTTTATCACATTTTTATAGCTGTAGGCCACTATGGTTTATATCTTTATTGTGGTCTTGCTGTGTAGGGTGTCAGGGTTCATAACAGCCTGATTTACTAATAACAAGGTGACATTCCGAATCCAGGCTGGATAGATTCCCACGTATACTCGACTACTATTGTTTTCCCACCATCTCTCTTGACTAATGCCCGTGAAATGTCCATGAACTACCAATCTCATATCTCTCCCTTAGAGTAAACAGTTAAAAACTCACACCAGTAGTCATTCTGTCTTGTTTGTCAGCCCTGCAATATGCTGCCATTGCTTGTGATGAGGAGTTTGAAGCTCGAATTTCTGCCTGGTGCATTGTGGGCGGTCTTATGCATGTAGTTTATCACTGTGGTTTTGCTGTATTCTTTCTGCACGAATGCATCTATCCTATTTTATTTATACCTATGGTTAATCTAAATTAAAGCTTTTCTGTCTCTAGCCCAATAGTGTAAATATTCACATAGCCCAAATGGGTGTTAGGACGAAGAGCGCGAACTAAAAAAGAAAGCAGGTCCGGTAGAGTGGTTAGCATCACTTTCCTATGTGAACATACAAGATATTAAATTATTAAGCCCACAACTTTCAATATTTTATGTATCATTATTATTTATCTGGATTTCTATTTAACGTTACATGTGTCATACCATGGACGTTATCGGTAGCACCTCAATGCATCTCTCAATCCTTATTTATAAATAATAATTGGTTGAATTACTATGTTTATTCTAGCTCTGAGAAATAAAATGATAATTGATAAATCTAGAGTCGACTATAACTGAAATCCCATGAACTAATGTATAGTTAAAAATATTTTAAATATTGTTAAAATACAACAAAAAATCGATTTATCTTTCAGTTTAAATTGATGGATAAAAGAAAGCAACTGTGTATTTTAACACTTTTTTTGAGTTAATACTTTTATAATTAAATTAAACTAATTTATCATCAAATATAATAGAATAAGTGTTTGATTTTTGTTGTTTAACGCTCTAGCTCCAAAACTTATACACATAAGGAACTTAAACTGACAAAGGATTTTAAGAAATCATAAGATGTGCGCCTTGGGCATTTTATTTTTATTTTTACATCAATCATGGTACTGATACATGCCATCTGTAGTAGGAGAGTAGGTAAGTGACAGCTAACAGAAGATTATTTATTTAAAACATTGTCTGAAAGTCGCTAATATGAACTGATTCGTAAATAATTATTGATAATATAGTACTACTAAGAAAATAATAACTATTTACAAATGATTTGACATTAGTGACTTTCAGTCAATGTCTGCTATATAGAAACCTCTACTAGTTGTCATCTACCATCTCTCCTATCGTAAATAGTATATACCTTAAACCATGCATCCACATGTATATGCAAAAAATAAGTTTTTATCTAAAATTTATACCGTTGAATAAATTATTAATTTGTTTTCTTTAAAACTTGGTCAGCAAGAATAAATTTACAACCTACCCCCTTACCCCCGAAAAATATTAGATTCTAAAGTCCAAACAATTTTTTAGAAAACATCAAACCTTGTATCCAAAGACAAATTCAATTAGAAAATTCAACTTCATATAAATTATAAATTTTGTTCAATAATCTCAAATCCAAAGAAAAACTTTGAATGGTTATAAAACTTACAGCTGGAAAGCGCTGGACACTTGAAACTAATTAAAAGGATATAAAAAAAATCGCATCTATCAGCTTGCATAGTTTTTAAAAATATTTGTTTGAATATTAAATTGATTTTATAATAAAATCTGGATTTAAAATCGTAACAAAGTAATTTGAACTATTTGTTTATGGAGGTAGGAAAAATCACTAGCACTTTATTATTTTCAAAAACTACCCGCCGGCATAAATCACTTGACATATATTGAATCGTAATGTTAACACAGTGTATTCCGGCTGATTACATTAATTATTTATGAATCGTTAAATGTTTTTAAATCAACTAAAATGTTTGTAATGAAAAAGAAAGGAAAGTAGAAGAAAATCGGTTCAGTGGATAATCCCTAATTAAATATGTTAATCACTCTTTTATTTGTGATCGTTTTTCATATTATTAACCATAGTTGTTTTTAAAAACGGTTTTAATACATTTCAATGGTTAACTAATTTTCCATGTTTTATTATTTAAAAACGCTCCAATGAACTTGTTATAATGCTCCAAGGGATTATTTTTACTGTGATTTATCCAACTATAACATGTATCAGTGATTAACATTTTTATGTGTCTAAAAATAATTATTTTAAATCGATAATAATATTAGTTTGATTGAGTGAATACTCCAAATAAATGTTTCAAATTATTAAACAAATACTTAACAGATTCATCTGATTTATTTTGTTTGTGTATATTTATTTTAATAAATAATTTAAACACAAAATACATTAGCTATTAAATACCTTATCAGCTTCATCCTATATGCATTTTTCCAATAAAGTGCTTACATTTTCATTTCGGTGAATGCTACGCTATTTCCTTAAATTTCACCCTCATCCCTTATAATAGATCGTGCAAAACAAGGATAGTCAAAACACGTAACATTAAATATAAAATAATAGCACCTTCCCTCCAATCAAATTGTGTAAGTTTTTGCAAATTATCATTCATAAGAGACAGATTATGGAGTGTCGAAGACAACTCTGAAAAAAAATTATATCTATTAGTCACTGGGGCCAACACCATTAAACATTATTTAACAAAACTGTAATTATCTTTAAGGTATTGTAGTACATTTTCTGGTTGCCCCTTACTACCTGAGTGCCACAACACGCTTATCATACCTGCCAGGAGAGTTGCTTTGAATCTATCACACGGCGTTTCTAGAGATATACACAAAGATAGTTCTCCTGGACGGCGGAAGATGTCAGTAACGCACGTA